>CAHIKZ030000086.1:192500-330000 GCA_903632075.3 Acanthosepion pharaonis | reverse complement strand
AATCTTGTGTGTAAGAAAAGAAAAGGTTTTTTTTTTAACATTTTTCTTTTATAATTCTTTTTAAAAATTAAATCATTATACAAAAGATATGTTTATTTGCATCAATACCCTAAAAAGTGGTTGAAATTTCTACATTTGTCAGTTTTATTTTCATTTATTATAAAAATGAAGGAATATATAAAGGATTATTTTTGTAATAAAATTGTCAGAGACCTTTTTTCTTTGAAATATTTTCCTATTCCTTTAAACATTTTAAAACCATATTCTAATTTGTAAACATTTATTTAAAAGAAATGATTAAGAGTAAATTTTTTCATCTTGTGATTTAAAGCTTTTTTTCCCTATGAATAAATGAAAAAAATTTCTTTTGTTTTTGGTGCCAATTTAATGGTGTTATTAAATCTCAATAATTGTTGAGAAATATTAAAACTTAATATTTTAAACATTATTTTGAAAATCATTAGAATCATTTTGAGTAAATTTTAATAAAAACAAGGCATTAATTTAGAGTAAACTGATTTCATGAAAGTAATTGCACAATTTAATTGGATATTAATAAACATCAAAGAGGGTCTTTATTAAGAAAGGCAGCATTGGGAGTAGGGATTTCCTTTGTGCTTCTTTCTAGCTCACTTGAGTGAATTTTTATTGGGGATATTCTGACAAGATTTTATGTTAAACCAAAACAGCCAATTGTTTGGAGAATAACATGTTAATTCCAATCAGAAGTTAAAAGTTTGAGAAATCAAACAATGAAGTGTGTAAAGCTTTAGTTTATTCAATGCTGTGTAGAATCTTGGTAAACTCTCAGAATAGTAAGATGAACCAAGAACACAAGAGAAGGAAGAACATAGTAGAAAATTAAAAAAAAGAATTAAGAAAAAAATGATCTTTTCTTTTTCTTTAATTTTAGTGTCTTGCCACCCCCACTTCCTGATACACTAATTACATTTGTGTACAAGAATCAAGACATGTGAGTTGTCAGAAACCATTGTCAGATCTAAATGAATCAAGTGAATAGCACAAGTGAATAAAATGTCATACTGTCAATTTTTTTGTTTCTTGTGAAAACATTTAAGTGAAACCTTTTCCATTTTACAGAGCAGAATTCTTTTTTAGTTTTTTTAGATTTACAACATTTTTATAAATTTTCAGAAGTTTTTGTAAAATCAAATGTCTTAAATTCAAGAGAAAAAAATTCTTAATTTTATTTTTTCAATGTATCAAAGATATGCAATTTCATATTTTATATGCTGAAAATTTGTAAATGAAGAATGTTAATTCAAAAACAAGTTTTTGTAAAAACTGAGAAAGAAAATTCAATTTAAAAGCTCTTATTCGATTAGTACTTTGATTTTTTAATATATTTATTAAAGAAAGTTTTTAATCTTTAAATGCTGAAAATAAAATTAAATATTATTATAGAATTAAAAAGAAACAAACAAAAAAAAAACCTAAATAATGAAACCATTTTTTTTTTAAATGGAAATAAATCCAAGGTTTCTTTTAAACCTTAAAGTAGAAAAGTTAACATAAAATTCTATACTAAGTTTAATAAAAAATAAATAAATATATATATATATATATATATATATATATAAGAAAATTTTAAAAAATATTCAAAAATAGTTTAAAAATTAAAAAATCTTATGCATCTATGTACATGTAAAAGTAAAAAAAAAAAAGGATTTTTTTTTTTTTTTGAACATAGTAAAGATTTAGGAAATATGAACAAAAATAGGATTGGGAGTGGTTAATGGAGCTGAGAGATAACCCCGAGAGAATGCAACCAACCACTTATAAAGCATCCATTGTCAAATAATAAATACAAATTCTCTTAAAATAGATAAAGCTTGAAGAAAACTACAAACTAATAATGTCCAATAGGGTCCTGTGGGTCAGGGACTGAAGGCAGCAATAGCAGAAATAAAAAGAGAGGGGGGCATAAAGTGAATAAAAAGTGGGAGGCAATAGCAGCAGTTGTGGCGCAAGCAGCAAAAATAGAAACATTGGTTATTGGAAGTTGTCTTCAAAATTTAGTTTTGCATTTCCAAATTTTCCAGACTGGACCATTTAATTTTTTTTTTTTTGGGTGGCCTTCTACTGTTTCTATTAAAGGTTACACTTGCACAGCTGTTATTTAGTTAGAAACATTCATGATAGAAATTTAAGATTCGCATTTACCATTTTTAATGTTTTTTTTTTTTTTTTTTTTAAAAATTGATTACTTTAAATTATTTTCTTTAATATAAAGACTTGATGATTATGATATTGATTTAAATCTAATCCAAGGATTTAAGGGAAAATAAAAAAAAAATTGTGAAATAGTGAATCAAATCATGGAAGAGAGATTTAATATATATTTGATATATCAGTATGTTGAAATGACTGACCAATGTCAAACACTGAAATGACCATAATGCAACAAACCTAGATAGTATTTACATACAATATCACAAAATAAAGCTTTTTTTTTTTAAATTGGTATTTTCATATTAATGTTGAAGAAAGCATTAAGTCATATTGAGATCAAAATTAACAAAAGCAGGTTACAAAAATATTATCATTATTATAAAGGATTTTACAGTATTTTATCGTTCAAACATTGATTAATAACAATTCAGAATACAAATTCCAGCTTCACAATGAAGCTTCAACAAACCCAACCAACTGATGATTTCAATTGCTGATTGTGATAAACTAATAATTATTTTAGAGATATTTATGTAAAGTGCAATTACTTTGGTAAATATATCTAACATCTAATTTTGAGCAAGAGATTGAAGTTAATATTGATATATGTTTATTCATTTAATATTCTTTAAAAGAATGTATGTGATAATATATTTAGAAACATGAACCGCAGGAAATATTTGTCTAAATTTCAAGTAAATTTAAACAAATATCTACATATATAACTAGTAATGATAACGTATATATTCTTTAGCTCTGGAAGCTTGGATTATTAAACATCTCAAACTATCAAGGGAACAGAAAATCCTGAAAAACTATAACCTTTTATAAAATAAAGTATCTAAATCTAACTTTTGCAATTTGTCATACTAATTTAATTAATATTCTCAATTTTTACAAAATATTATTTGGTCAAGCAGAGAGTAGTGAAATCTATTTCTTTATAAAATTATAATTCCAAATACTCAAAGAAAAGAAAACATTTTGTTGCTGGTTTTGAATTATAAATATAGACACACAAAGGCCAACTTTGAACTGGTTTTCAAACAATTGTACAAATTTTGCTTTGAATTTATACAAGGTCACATTTTTTTTCACTTTAAAATTTTGATATATAAAACTTTAATATATTTTTTTCCACTTCAAAAACTTGATATTTCATTTACTTACCTAATATATTAACATAAGCAAAGAGATTAAAAAGTGCCAAATTGCATAAAAGGGCTTTTCCTTGCTGACTTAATAGCAGCATACATACACACATTCAGAAAACACCTACTTTTGGATTTTTGTACACAAATTATTAGTACAAATCCCAGAAAATAAAATTTTATATATAATTTTCTATTAATGCTGAAGTTAACTTAAATTTCTAAGTTTATAGAATTATTTAACCTCAGGACAAAAATAGTAAGATGGCTTTAGGCTGAAAAATTTACAAGTGCTTTTTGAGATTAAATAACAAACCAAACCAGTTATGCAAATATGTAGTTTTTTTTTGTAAATGTCTCACTAACTGCTTGGGAAATTCCTATTTTGTCATCACTTAAATCAAAATCATTTTATTTACAAGCAAGCAAAGTGTGAGGTAACGTAATGGTTATCAGTGCATAAAATAGAATTAATAAACAGAGTTCAATTATGGCTGAGACTGTGTGTTTATCATGCCCAAATGCTTTTGAGAAAGATGTGCATTCACTTTTCCCCATACTTCCACTTATTGCCAAGTGTCATAATGAAGATTTTGTCATTGCCATAGCACAATAGTTGATGCAGATGAATGCAGTCAGGTCAGAGATTCCTCCTTAATGGTACCCTATCACTCAGTATTACAAAGTCTCATAGTAGATAGGTACCATAAACCAACTCTCAAGATGCTATGGAAGATCTAGTATGTCACTTTGACAATCTCAAAGATCACTGCACAATATGCTGACACTTGGCAAAGAAACTTAACTCTACTTGATACTAGTTTGCTTCTCACACCTTTAATTTACAAATCCTCAAACTCTGATAAGAATGTAAACACTATTTGCTAATTCTTTGAATCAATATGTCTATGTAGACATTCGCACAATTTTCTGAGATGCTTCTAAATTGTGGGGCCTAGAAACACTTTTGACTAGGTTGGTAAAATTGTATTGGTGACATGATAATCAGAATTAGTAGGTAAGTAGTGTTCAATTTTTTTTTTTTGGGGGGGGTAGTACTGTAATTGTTAGTGACTCAGAAAGAGAAATATGTGAACCAAGTTTGAATCATGGTTGGGTTTGTTACATTCACTTTCACACAAACATCCTTGGGAAAGGTATGAATCCATCTCTTTTTCCCCTTTGGCTAAGGGTTAAATAGCAGGGCTGACTGAGCTCTCTTGTCTTGAGGTGGCAACCACTCTAAGAGAAGGAAAATTGAATTCAAAAGCAACCTGAAGAGGAATAGGTTACATCTGACTATATTTGCCTTAGACACGACACTGCTGATATAGCTGAAGTATATGCAGTTCCCCTATGACCCGAATACGTTATGAGACATGTGATGAGTGTCGGAGAACCTTCAGTATACCTTGACAAATGTTTGGTATAAGATTAAGTGGGTATACAAAGACAGAAAATTACATCTATCTTTAAAATAAATAACAATTTGAAAATATATTTATTCCAATTTATATTTTCATTATAAATCTAAAATACAAATACATTTTAAAAAATATTTTCTTTAATTTCTCTTTAAATATTGCAAAATTAATTTTATTGAAATTTTTTAAAAATGTTTGTCTCAAAAATGTGATGCAGAAAATCATTTGAGAATACTAACATGCAGAAATAATATCAATCATATGATAAGTGCACAATTACAGTGAGATAAAAAACAAAATTCAGATTTCTTTCTTTTGTTGATAGCATTAAAATAGTTTTCATCAAGAATTAATATTTGCATCCATGTTTGAGTCCATATTTCAAGGTCTAATCAATCTTATTTGAGATATGTTTAAATCCTTGGAGTCATCAAAAAGAACTTGGCAAATCAAACCACTCTCACCAAGTTCAAAAAGAAAATTTATATAAAAAAAGTTTACAATTAAGATCAAACAAAAAATAGGTGCAATGAACCAAGTAGTAGGAACAGTGTGGTATGGTGTGGATTATGATAGCAAAAACAAAAACCATGGAAATTTACCTGTAACAGGAATCAATTCCATTGAAGCCAAAAGATCTAAAAATTATTAAAATAATGTTAAAAACTGTTTCCCAGAAGAGAGAAATATTTAAGAGTAGAAGGACCAAGTTAACAGAAAAGTAGCATTGCAAATGTGGAGGGGTGGGGAGAGAGATGGGGAGCTAGAGTTGACTTTCACTCTACAGAAATAAATAAAACAAATTATTATTATTATTATAATAAAAAGAAAAAATATATATTTTTTGTGAATACAGTAAAAAGAAGGCTGAAGGCAAGTTGATAACTGACAGGTTTCACCAACTACTATATTTATGTGTTGAAAGTAAATCAAGTTGTAATTCTAATAGAATAATAATAATTCCAATTAGCAAGGATTAATTCCAATATTTCCAATAAATTAAACATTGAATATATAGAAATCTTTTGACAAATTTTTCATTATTGGTGTGAAATTAAGTACATTAAAATATAGTGACATACTGCCATTTATTTTAAAATTTTATATCAATTTAATATTGTTCTTTAAAAATTTACAGAATGATACAAAAATTTGTGTTCTTTTTCTTGGTTTGTGCTAATTTAAGAAACTATCTGTATCTCTCTTGAGATTTATATACACACACATATAAATCAATTTATTATTACTTGATATATTAGGCAAATATTTAAACCACTTAGAGGATATCACAAGAGTTCACAAGGCAGCTGATTTACTAAATTGGTCATTAAGTATGAAAGACTTACTAGCTGTTTCATGTTCAAACTCAAGCTGGCAAGAAAAGGAAGAAAAAAAAAACAAAACAAAAAAATACTCATGTACACATAAATACAATATTCTAATCACTTAGCCAGACACCAAGTAATATATTTTTTACAAATAGTATTAGTAGCAATAAAGTAATAAATATTATTTTTAATGTACTTAATGGAGATGATAACTTCCTGTGACACTTTGCAAAAGATACTTTGTGATGGTGTAAAAAATCATTTCATAACCAAGTGTACATGAAAGAGAACTCTCAAGCAATAATAGAGCAGAAATTATTTATTGGCTGGACAATATGACATACAAATTATATTTCATACAACAAGCCTACTTTTCATAATATTTTGACATATATTACAAATTCACATTTGTATTTTAAACTGAGTTTAACACCCTATAAGACTTGTTTGAAGTAGAGATGCTCAAAGATTGGTGCAAATTCAAACTAGTTTTATATCAATATAGCTGATCAGAGCCAAAATCTTGAGGAGATGAGCCACAACTTCCAATTCTTGGTACCTATCAATATTAATACTAGAAAAATTACAATTATAGGAATTGTAATAACTAAGACAGTAACTTTCTTGAAACTTTGTATAAAAAAACTAAGTATAATAGTACAACTATTCTAACATAAAAGGGAATAAAGATACATTTTAACTGGTGACATTTTACAAAACAAAATCCCATGAGACCTTTTACAGCTATTTAAAATGCCTTATTAAGTGAAACTTTCTCTCTGCAAACCTTCATTACCTTAAAAACCATCATAAAAATTAGTACCTCAAAATATGTCACCAAGATAAAGAGTTCATATATAAACAAATAAAACTAATGTATGTAGTCATCAATGATTCTCTAAGTGTATAATTAAATAAAACCTCAAATGAAAGGTTTCATTTATTTATTTTAACTCATTTAGCCCCAAGAAAAGCAATAAGGCCACCAAGATGCCATGGGTTACTTAGAGTGAAAGAGAATGAGAAGACTTTAGTGACAAGAAAAGGACAATAAAAGAACAGCATTCAGGAAAACAAATGATGGCATGTTGCATTTAAATTTTTGAAGATTGTAATACCAATCACCATCTTTTATCTTCCTGTTCCTGTTCATTTATTGTCCTTTCCTCCTCACTAAAGTTTTTTCATTATCTTTCACTCTCAGTAACCCCTGGCATCTTAGTGGTATAATTGCCCTGCTTGGAGTGAAATTATTAAAAACAAAAAGAAAAAAAAAAGTACTTTCATTCTGTCATCAATTCTTTGCCAAACCAATAGAAATACAATTGTGAAATTCTTAAAAGTTACTTATACAAGTCTAGAATTGTGGATTTCCTTTTTAATATTAGGAATCAAAACCAGCAAAGATGGAATCTTAGACTTGTCAATTATCACTTCATTCCATCTCTACAAATACAATAATTGAGACAATTCTAGGATTACAAAACATTTTACATGTGACTATTAATTCTTATTTATTTATTAATAACAAGTCAATAATTAGCAAAAATTTGTCAAAAGTTTGTAATCCAAATACAAACATTCCTGTAAAAAATATACCATATATCTCAACTACCACAACATTTACATCCTTTCAATTGCTGAAAAGGATCTTAGCAAGAGTTATCCTTCATAGAATAATCAATACCCCCGTTAATGACAGTAATCCTGAATCACAATTTGAATTTTGATCTGGCTGTGGCACCATTGACATAATCTTTTCCATTCATTAGGTTGCCGAGAAAACTAAAAAAGCTAGATGTATATGGTATTCATAGATCTAACCAAGGCTTTTGACAGTGTAAACAAGCAAAGATCTTTGGAAAATATACAAGAAACTTGGAATTACTGACAAAATACTTAGCATTATCAACTCCTTTCTTGAGGGGATGACAGTTGCTGTTTTGTCACAAAGGAAGCTCTAACTTTGTTGACGTCATGAATGACACTAAACTGGGTTGTGTCGTGGTTCAAGTTCTTTTTGCACGATCTTCTTGGTGATGTTAAATCATGTATTTGGTGATGTTGACACAGGTGTCAAGTTCCCATTTTGCACAAGTTGCGATCTTTTCAACCACCAATGGTTTAAAGCAAAGACACTTCAGTTAACCAGCATTATTTATGATCATCTTTTTGTAGATGATGCTGCACTTGTAGCAACATCTTTGGAAGAACCTCAAGAACTTGTAGATCATTTTTCTAATGCTACCAAAGCCTTAAGGCTTACTATTAGTATCAAGAAAAGAGAAGTCATTCACCAGCCACTCCTTACTCTAAAACAAATAAGAGGTGTAAAACAAAAGCCACCTGCTCACACAAGTTCCCAGATATAACAATCAAGGTTGATTGGAAGAACCTTAAGTACATGTAATCATTCATATGTTTTAGTAGTAAGGTCAACACTAGAATTAAAAAGTATTGATTGCATTCAGTAAACACAATCATCACCTCTAGAAAACTTGATACAAAAATTCAGGTGTATAAAGTTGTCATCCTAACAACACTTTTGTATGGCTCCAAACCATGGACTCCATACACATTGTATATAAACCAGCTGGATGTATTCCATAAAGGTTGCCTCAGGGCAATTTGTGGGTACACTCATGAAGACAAAGTCTCCAATGCTGATCTATTTACAAAGTGGAAGATTGGAGGTATTGTGATTTTTCTTATGCAGTTACAACTTCTATGCACTGCTTATTGCTGTCAGAATGAATGAGAACAGGATGCCCAAAGTCCTCAACTTGATACTTTTGGAAACTTTTGAATATCAGCAGGCCATGGTTGAGGTTTTAAAAACAAGCCTAAGAGTAATCTTACAACTGTCAACATGCCTTACTCAACATTCAAGGCAGTGGCCCTGAATAGACAGGAGTAGAGAAGCAGATGTATCAAAATCTACGAAACGGATTGATCAGCTACAAGAAGCAAGAGCCAGGATTAAATCATCATCAGCCATACAAGCAATCTCACACTTGCACATCTTATCGACTTATATGCAAATCATTGACAGGACTTAAATGTTATACCAGGCATGAACAACTAAATGTCAAAATTGACAGGAGTACACATCGTTCTGCACAAGACTTCATCACTATAATCAAATATGTGCTGGTAGTCTGACTGTTCAGTATTAAAAACTGAGATGCTGGGCTCTTAAAACATTGAAGATAACGAGAGAGTCCACCATATATATGTGTGTGTGTGTGTGTGTGTGTGTGTGTCTGCACCAAAGCCTTGCAAGGATTGTTTCCAAGAATACACTAACTGAAAATTTCTGTATTTTGAGTAGACAAAATATTTTTTTTTTTTAGTAGATTGTTTGATAGTGAGATGACCACTTCCAACTAACCATTTTGGAAATGGATTTCTCAGTGATAATATAGTTTTATGTTTGATAACAGCCTCAGATAAAAGGAAAAAATAAATTTCACATATGAATGCTTTACATATATCATTTTATACAACTCCTATTTCAGTTCTTTTTAATGTGAAAAGAATCTGAAACTATCAGTAACAGATTATTATACAGGTTAATTATTTTTCATTAATATGGAATTTATCCATTTTTTTTTTTTAAATGTCATCTATATGTGAAAAAAAAAAAACTTATTTAACAAAGTTTCTAATAATTATATATTTATGATTGATTTCATAACTTTAAACATCTTCAGATAAAAATATAATTTAAACTGAAATTTACCCTTGCTAAATATCTTTGAATAATAAAATACTGCCTTTATTTTTTAATTTAAAAATAATTTTTGCCAATATTCTGATTCAGTTCACATTTAGACTGAATTGAAAATGTTAAAAAACGTTTTTGCTGGCATAATTAATAGTTTTGAAAATACATGTAATAACCAACAGTTATTAGAAAAATGACTTTAAATTTATTAATATACAATTATTTATTGCTTTGCACTCACACATAACTTATGAAAAGAAAAAAATGAATTCAATATGGTTACTTGAAGAGAGCTAACTTTATAAATACATTCTTTATTTTCCATTTTTATTTTCCATTTGCGTTTGCTTTTGGAATATGCATTTTCCAGTCACAAGTATCAAAAGACTGAGAGGAAAAATATTTGAAATAATTTTGAGTTACACAAAATAGCAATAAAAAAATAATGATATGTCAGCCTTTAGAAAAAAGGCTGTTGATAATCAGAAATAACAAACTGCTGCCTTTCTAGAGATTTAAACTAAAAATAGTTTAATAAAAGCCAAGAATACAACATTCAAATTTGCTACTTTCTCATTATCATTATTTTATAAACCTTACTTCTCTTCCCTTCTGTTTTTGTATCTGAGAAATCTGATTGGAGTTAATATTGAAGTAAACAAAACTGATTGCTATGATTTGATTCCATGTGTGTTTCCTGATCCTGGGTTCAAGATCTCAAAAACGTAAAATAAATAAATAAAGGGTGACAAAGCAGCACATGTGTGCATCTTCACTTGATTGTATTTATTATTACCACTCACACTCAAAAAAAGAAAAAAAATATAATTCAACAATTTAAAGACAAGAACAGATCAATAATTCTGCAGCCTGATAGTTATTAGCTGAATTTGAATCTGAAATTTTCATTGTAGAGAGTGTGTCAGGTAATTGAGAACAGATTATACAGATATTTAACAGGGAAAAAAAATTAATATATTTTTTTAAGATTTGGTCACATGTTCATCTTATGAAAACAAAAAAGGATTCAGTAAAATTATTGACTAAAACTGCTTGTGGCCTTGGAAGTGATTGCAGATGGTTCCCATTCATACTGGTCATCATGTCTATAATGGTAATATGGTTAAGCTTTTTGTTTGTCTCCTTCTCAATGATGTCTCAAAACATAGCAATCCAAGGGATGCAAATCAAAGAGAACTAAGAGGTCATATTTTATTGAGCGACATAATTGTTCAAATTCTCACTCAGTTACTCCTGGGTTACATGAGTTATGTGGGATGAAATAATATCCTGCTGGAATATGTATGGCCTCCTTTGGATCACCCTGAGATCCAGAGCTTCAATTTAGATGGTGGCATTAACCGTGAAGCTTTGTGAGGAGAAAATACCAAATTTCCAGGCAGTGGCAGTATCATGAAATTTTTTTGAAAGTACTACAGTATTCATGACATCTTGGATTTTGGTACCACATCTCGGTCAAACCTTCCCTCTCCTTGCCATGTAGGACTTGGACATGCTGGACCAACTCAGCTATCCTTATAATATCTGATAGAATATTTCTTTATTTTGGCTACAAATGATACATCCTTGCCAAAAGTCACCAGCTTATTAAAATGAATATGAAGGACTTTGTCACATACAAGAAGCTGGTTATCTCTGAATCACTGTGGTTAGTGGCTAGTGACATGAACAGAATGCCTTTTTCATTTCATGTTAATGCTCTTGATATGCCTGAAAGATGATAAATGTGAAAGTTAAAATTTAGCACACGTTGTGTAACATTATGCTAGGTCATCTTCCAATTATAGCCTGCTAAAGGAGTGTTCTCAAATACATAGCATATCCTGTATAATCTTTGATCTATGTGATCTTTGGAGAAGCAACAGATTACGTGCATTGGCAAGAAAGGAGACCTGGTGGAAAAATAGGTATTTGTTGTATAAATTTTTCTTTTTTTATCATTAGGCTACAAACTTATTGATTTAACTACTTATATGAAACACTAGAAATGGGTAAAAATGCATGATATATACATTTTGAATAACTTTGTGTGTTATACTTTAAAAATGTGTACACAAATTTGATTTTTTTAAAATTTAAACTCTTCCATTGTAAGATGGAGTTAATTTATCCAATTCTACTTTATGAGATTAGAAAGTATTTTCATGGAGTATTTTAGATTCATTTTTAATTCATGACAAGGATAAAAAAATTTTTTTAATTTAATAAAAAAAACTTCTAACGAGGGAATTTCGATAGATATTATGTCCACTCATTAAATTATGTAAGCTATTGTCAACTCAATCTTGAAATAAGAATTATCATATACAAATTCTCCTGAATTATTATCCAGAATATTTACACAAATATACATTTACATTGCAATAATAACAATGCAATAATTAAATGCACAAAATCACAAACTTCTTTCCAAAGAATTTAGAAATATAGTCAGAACTTTACTGACCAAGAATATTGATCAAGGAGGGAAATATTCATAATGTACATCTTATGAGAGCTTGGGGAGCAGCTCATCATAGCTTGAATTAAAACTGGTGGGAAAGGGGATTGATGAACACTTGCAAAATGTTGAAATTATGTTTTTATTATATACAAAATATCAATAATACAAAAATAAGAAAAATTTAAAATGAATAAGTAAAACAATTATATAGATAAACAAGTACATATATGATCATAAAAAGAAAAGGAAAAGAATAGAAAATATTAGTAATGAGAAAACATTCAAAACCTACCGTGGAGACAGAGCAAGGGGTTCTAGATGAGGCTTGCCATCAGCAGGAGCAGAGTTCTTGCGGAAGTGGTAAGCATTGGCTGCAGAATTTGATGAAGTTGATGAAGTTGCTTCTGCTTGCTTTGCCTTCAGTCTCCGTTCAATCATGAGATAATAGGTAGCAGCAATGTGGTCATAAGCATCTTTGTCAAGAGATCTAAATAAAGAGAAAGAGAAAGAGAGAGAGAGAGAAAGAGAGAAAAAGATGAAAAATTAAGTAAAAAGAAATTCAATAAAAATGACCACAAAAGTCAAAGCAGAAAGTCAATTTTATTCTAATGGAAACTTATTTATTTTTTTCAAGTTGCTTATGACTTGACTGATTTTTATCTGTTCTATCTAGTAGTAAAATATTTAGTGTTCTTTATGCTTTTTTTCTTTCTTCTTTTTCTAACCATTTCACCTCAAGCAAGGTGACAATGCCACTAGAACGCAGAGGATTATAGGGAGTGAAAGTGAAAGAGAATAAGAAGACTGAGAATGTGGGAGGATTGCAGAAAGGTCAAAAAAGAAACAGGCTTCAGGAAGACAGAAGATGACAACTGACATTGCATTTAAATTTTTGAAGATTGTAGTTATCTGAGAAGCAAGAAATTGGGAGTTTCATAAGTGGGAAGTGTTAGAAAAGAAACTGTTAGAGTAGAAGCGTCAGTTGCATCTAGCTAGTTCAACAGTCCTCATGTCACTTTATCTATTAATAAAATCATTGAAAGATTTATCTTTACTGTCATTATATATTTAGATATGTTAACACATGATACATAATCAAATAACAAAGGTTAGCTTATATTTTAATACAAGAATCTTTTACTTTGTGTTCTCACTTATTCATGAAACTAAAATAAGCATTCAAAACAATAGAAGTTTTATTTGTGGCACTACATACAAACCAAACTTGAATATGTTGAACTTGTTTCAGAAATATATTACATTGTTTCTATGTATCATTATTTTCTGGTATTTGTGGTAGAGTTGATACAGACAGAATGAAAGTAAATACATGGAGCTGGACAGAAAATTGGTTCTTTTTGCATCTCAGATATAAGATGTAAACAGATTCTTCCTCATAACAGATATTCAAGTGAGACTTCAATAATCTGGAGTCCCATGTTATAATGGTTTCACATGAGAAATTCAATATCAATAAACTAACACTCTTTTACAACATACTTCCTTCAAAAGTGATCTGCTATGCTTAGGGGAGATTTATGCTAATGTATACGAAAGATATAGCATTTGTAGATAAAATGAGTGTGGCCACAGAAATCAACACTGCATCAAGTGATCTTCAGAACATATCCGAAGATCGCTTGAGGTGTGACACTGACAGAAATCAAATATTGCATTGTGACTATGTCCACACTGATTATATGTACAAATGTTACACCCCCAATATTGAGCACTCTTCCTTCATAAATGACAAATTTTAAACATTATATATGTGTGTATTTAGACAGCATTTTTTAATTCATACATGTTTCATTAAATAATATAGACAGTGTTGTCTATTTATTTTATGTAAATTCATTTCATAACATCTGATAAGCTTAATAACATAATCATTAAACGAAGAAAGAAAATCACAATATTGATACATATTTTTTAATCCTGTCTAAGCCTTCGGCTTACATAAGTCATTATCAAAGATGACAATTACTGTACAACATATTAAGCAATATATGGACAAGACAGTGATGATAGTCTGTTTCTGTTTACATGGATGATTTCCAAGCAACGATAAACACGTGCATATAAGATGCTGGACAGAACTAGCTAGATGCAACTGACACTTCTACTCTAACAGTTTCTTTTCTCATACTTCCCACTTATGAAACTCCCAATTTCTTGCTTCTCAGATAACTACAATCTTCAAAAATTTAAATGTCTTAATTGGTAACAGAAGCCATTGATTTATACCAACGGCTTCCCATACATAATACTTCTTGAATTCCCTCTCGCGTGGTCATGTGTGACGTCATGAGCTGCGGTGCGATTTTCGCTTCCAGCGTCTTATAACTTTGTAAACACTTGTTTAGAGAATTAATTTAAGTGTAGTGAGATGATTTACAATTACATGAAAAGTTTTCAATATTTCTTTAACATAAAAAGGAAAAAATAGGCTTATGTTGAAGATCATTAAAAAAAAAAAAAAAAAAAAAAAAAAAATCAAAACTGTGCAAGAGAAAAATATTTAAGAATTTCGTTATCTTGACTAACTAAAGAAACTTGCACTACGATATTAGAGTTTAATATTAATTTTTTTTTTTTTAAATTAAAGAATTTTTGTTAACTTTTTGATTGGTGGATTATCTTCATCTTACTGTCAAGAGAAAAAAAAGAAGGTATTTTTAATTAGTAAACAGGAAGCCTTCATCCCACCCACCCCATTTTTTTAACAGCTACACTCAAATTAATAACAACAAGCTTGGATTAATTTTGAATAATTTTTTGCAAAAATTAATTTGCTCAAGCTGAAAGACCTCATTCAAGATTTTCATTTTTCTTACTTACTATAGTAAAATACTAGAGCCTCTTGGTAATGCTATGAAAGTCAAATGCAACCATTTGTTTAGAAATTTAATTAAACTCATGTTCTGTGACCCCCCCCCCCAAAAAAAAACAAGTAATCCAAAGTCATTTTGAATACTGAAAACCACATGAGAGCATATGAATATCACATTGTTTTTTGTTTTTTTACTACTGGAGTATCAAGCAAAATATTTTCTTGGCATAAGTTGTGGCTCATCTAATAAAGACATTGTTTCTAGGATAAAGAGCTGGTATTATTTATGTCAGACTAATGTCTACAGCTTTGTTGGTTTTATCACAATGTCTTTAATTTTGTATCCACCAGCCTTCTTCACATCTGCGTGGCAATCAAGGTAAATTTGGGGATATCCCTAAATATGCACAGAGGAATGAGAATAATCTAACAGTTTGGATTAAATAAAGGCTTTGGTTCAAATTCCAGATCAACAGGCATCTGAAGAGGTGGGGGACTGATTCACTGTGATAACAACAAAAATGTGGACATTAGTCCAACTGTAAATAACAGTTTCTTTGTGTGTGTGTGTGTGTGTATATATATATATATATATATATATATTATTTATTAAATATTATTCTATGATGAGATATCTACACTTTGAGAATCCATGTACATCTCTGTGGTCAGTCCAATGATGTTAATCATATAAAAAATCTGTTATACTAAAGTGAATAAAATATTTTTCTTTTTCTTAAAAAAAAAAAAAAAAAAAAAAGAAGAAAGTTTCCTTTAATATTGGTAATGTATATGAGCATTGAATAAAGCTGCCTTGATGTTGTTTGCTATAAACCTGAGAAGTGCTTTCTTACACATTCACCAACAATCTGATTAGAATCTTTTCTGCTATCAGATTGTTGGTGGAAGTGAGAAAATGCATAAAGCACCTGATGTTGAACAAAAGGTCTTCATTTAAAGTTTAATAAATTACTTTTTAAATTAAATTTATGCTGTTGTTTTGGATCTGTAGTCTTAATAAAAAATAGTATAAATAAATCTAAATAGTATAAAAAATAAATAGTAAAAAAATAGTATAAATAGTATATAGTTGTTTCTAAATCTTGATTTTTAGTAAAGAAATTATTAATATACATTGCATACAGCTTCACTCCAATTTTTGTGGTTAATGGAATAGTAAATTAGAATAACAAAGCACCATATCTGGTGACCACAGTATAGGGCAATGATTAGCAATTTAGTCAGTATAGGTAGTTTGACCCTCACTAGGTGTCCAACACTTTTGGCCTTGTACCATACTAAGCTTAGTCAACAACAAAAAAAAATTACCATCATTTTTATAGATTTATAATCATATAAGCATACTGCAGGAAATTTTAGCTAAAGTTTTCCTTCACGATCATGAATCCTATGACCCATTAAGGTTGTAGAAGCAACATGTGGATATGTCTAGGACAAGATGGTGTGATTAAGTTCATCTATTTTCAGACTGGGTTTTGAATTCAGATTTTTCCTTCTCCTAAATTAATCAAGGCTAGAGAGCCTAGTCTGTCTTACTATTTTGACCCAAAGCTAAAGGAAGAAGAAATAGATTCATACCTTTCCCAAGAGCAATTATGCAAAAGTTAATGTAATGACTTCAACTGGAATTTGAATTTAGTATGCCAATCTCACATTCTGCTATGCTACATGCCCATCCATAATTCTCCTTACATTCTATAAACTGAAAATTGGTGAGTATAAACCCTGAATACCAAAAATAAAATGTTTATCAGTTATTATTTCAGCACTTTATGCTGAAATGTGAGATATTTGCACCAAATTACTTTTAACTTCCATTCATGTATTTATTAAAGTAAATTTCAATGTTTTCTTTTATAACTGGTGAACAGCTGTTTCTAGTTCTCTCCATTATGAAAGAATTTTACCTCACAAAATTACTACCCATGTATTGGATGACCCAATTTTTTTCCTTAGAATGAAGTTTTCAAATTTCAACTGTGGTGTTTATAATCAGATGAAGAAAAATTTAAGTTAAGGAAATTGGCCAATACTTTGCATCCAAAAATACTTCCTTTAAAAGTTTGAGATTGTGTGTGTGTGTGTGTGTGTGTGTGTATATATATATATATATATATATATATATATATATATATATATATATATATATTTTAAATGATGATTAGAAAAAATTTTTATGAAAGTATAATGTTTCAAAAAAAAAAAAAAAAAATTCTGATAATGCATTTCGCCTATTTTGGGCTTCATCAGATCGATGATGAAAAAGTGAATTGCGTGCGTATGTATTTGTGAGTTTATTTAAAATAATGAGATTATATATTTTTTTTTCCTAATCTGGCATTGATCATGACTAGAAAAGAAAGAAAAAGAGTGACTTATATAAAAAGAAAACGTTGTTAAACATTTTATGTTTTTCATTTTAAGAGTCCAAGTTTAAAGATAAAAATCCATCAGAATGGACAAAATGCATTATCGGATATTTTTCAAAACATACTCGCACAAACAATTTTTCCAACTGTTATTTAATGTATAACTGTCAGGATCATTTACCCAAATTCTTAACATGTACAATAAGAGAGAGAGAATACAGTGCTCAGCTTACACAGATATTTCCTCCTTGGTAGCCATTCTACCTTCAATCATTCGTTCAACGACGTAAGTATGATCTTCTGAGGAAACAAGGCCTTTGGAAATTAGAGGTAGGCTGGTGGCACTATCTGGAACATCACCCATCTGCAGCCAGTCATGATTCATTATTTCTTCTAGGCCTGCACGCTGATTGGGTTCACGAATCAACATCCGGGAAATCAAACTGGAGAGAGAGGAGAAAAAAAGAAAAAAAAAAAAAAGCTAGATATTAATGCAATAAATCAGGCAGACAATAATTTATAAGTTATGCAATTACATTAACCACTTGGAACTAACTGGCTGATAAGAAACTGCTTAAAACAGATAAGAAAATTCCAGTTCCCAAGTGGTTATACAAGATTATATGAAGCTCACTTTACAGTTCAAATTAATCAAAACAATTAAGACATTAACAATAAAGGGAATTATGCCTATTTTATCAAACCAATTAAATAAAATCTAAGGGAGGTAAATCAACAATGATTGTGTATCTATATTATGGTTGCTAGATTGTGTTTCAATTGAAAGCCCATCTAGTGATTTTCCAAACATAGCTTAGATGTGGCACAAAGCCGAAAGTAGAGGGCACCCAGTGAGGATCGAACTCACTGCTCAGTCGTAATTGTTCTAGCTAGATAAGCTTGCTAACCATTACACCACCTCGAGGTGAAAGCCCATCTATATAATAAATGCAAATGTCAGAGAGTCACGCCTTTTCAACTTTATGACTAGAGGTTGTAGCCTAACATATCATACAATTTTCGAATCAGGCTAACTGTGAGCAAATAAAGAACATTCCGAGCTGGATCTGGACCTGCAAATCTTGAAATTTGGGATTCCCAAGTTTTCATTACCGTGACTGTTTTTGGCTTTTTTTTTTTAAACATGATTTTTTGCAATAATTTTTTTTGTACAGTAACAATTTTTATAACTTGGAAATAAGTTTAGGAATAATTGGAATTAATTGTAAAATTCAGCAAAAGTCAACCATGAAATAAAAATAATTGTTTGTATGGAAAGTAAGGACCTATATACATCAAATTATCTTTAAATTAAGAGGTGGCAGGAGAATTATTGTTGAACTTTTAAAAGGTTAAGCTTACATATTAATCCAATACTTAAATGCAGCAATCAATTTTGAGTTCTTCTGTAGTTTATTGTTGCCTATTGCTTCTAATCCTCCCTACCTATTGTGATGAAGACCTAATTAAGTGCCCTCCACAGGAGCGAGCTTAAATTCTGCCTGATAGGGTGGCTTTTAAGCTAGTTACTAAATTTTGAATTTTGCTACTTGCAACTTTTCAGGCTACTTTTAAATAAGTGGGGTTAATTTATGTTACTGATGAGGTGAAAGTCAATTCAGTATTTAATAGTGCTGGGTTTTCAAAGACCAACCAATTTGTTACTTGTAGCTAAATTTGGCAATTCCTGTTCCAAATTGCTTTTAAAATACAAATCCTTTTGGTCACTACTAATCCATTTAATAAGGTTGTAAAAGAAACTTTATATCTGGATATAAAATTTTTAAAAAATTAAAGGAAACAAGAAAATAAAGAAGTCTGCAAAGCTTTATGTCATTTTTAAATTTACAAATATCAAAACTACAAATAACTTTACAACTTTAGTAGGTTTGCAAAAACAGAGCAACTATTCAGTTACCTAATATTTTCATTCAAGGAATCCATGAATAATACAATTTATATCATAGACAACTTATTGAATTAATATAAGGTAATCCAATTGCAGTGTTTGTGTATCTATAATCTAATTGTCTCTATGATTGCAACAATTTCCTGCCCTTTGCTTGTAACAATCCTTTTCTAACTACCAATAATACAATCATCAGTTCTTACTCTTTAACCAATTAACTATTCTCTATAAATAAATATTCTCAGCCTTTTTCAATAAGTTTAACTCATCGTCTATGCTACTCAGTCATTATTATTAGTTAAAAACAAATTGAAGTCAGAGTTACAAAAAGAAATATCGGTCATAGCTTTCATCTGGGACTTACAACAATAAACAAATATTTATAGATTCTGAGATCCATTTTCCATCTTACATTCGTAATATGGCAAAACAATAGTCATCATTCAACTGCTTAGATGAAACATTGTTAATTATTATTGAATGTTTAACCTTATTTCTTTTGTCTCATTTCTGTTGCTTTTTATGGAAAATATCAGTTTGTAATTCTAGGGTGAGTAAGTAAGCAGTATGAATCTGAATTAAAGTATAAGAATCTGGTGAGATTTGAACTCGTATTACTTATCTTTGTGACTTTTTTTTTTAAATTTCTAATCCAGACTACTTATATCATGGTCAGAATTAAAAAAAAAAAAAAAAAAAAAAAAGAAGTGAAAGAAATAGTCAAAAGTTATTAATAAAAATATGGTTGACCGAAATATTCATAGGCTGACCAAGATGCTCTCATGGAAGGTTGCCAAACAAGGTTTATTTTTCAACATCCTACTGGTAAAGAAGCTTTAATCCTGTTGGTCAAAAAAAGTCATCAACAGCAGATATGACATCATTCCAAGCCAAGTGTTTTTCATGTTGTGGAACAGATGATAGATGGGGCCGTATAAGGAGAATATGGAGAGTGCTCAATCAGTTCAAAGACAGAGTCATGCACAGCAGCCATTAAAACCAAGGAATCGTGCTGGAGCATTATTCTGATGAAACAAAACCCTTTTCATCTGTTTTCCTGGATGTTTGGTGTTGATAGCCTTTTGTAACTACCTCAGCAAGTTGGCATAATACTCTCCATTGATGGTCTGGCCCTTTTGAAGATAGTAAATAAACACAATGCCTTTTGCATCTAAAACACCTGAGTCTATCACCTTCTCTGCAGATGAAACAACCATGACCTTCTTTGGAGCAGGCAAAAAGGGGTGTTTCTACTGCTTGAATTGTCTCTGGCTCAAAATTATGAAGCTAAGGCTCATCCTGGGTTGTGAAACCAGCTGGATCTACCTCAAACAATGTCAGATTTTTCTGTGATGTGATCAGGCATCAGAAGATCGAGCAGAAACCTTTGTTATTCCAAATTCATCAACTCTCATGGGATATGCTAATAGCATTGGCTATTTGATTTATAGTCAGTCATTTGTCATCCATCACCATGTAGTGAACACGATCAATGTTTTCCTCAGTGGTGGCAGTTGCAGGATTCCAGACCTTTGGTTATCTTCAAGACTCTCCTTTCCCTTCTTAAATTCAGCTGCCCACTTTTTCACTGTTGATAAAGACGTCATCCCGTAATGTAGCAACCATGTCAGCATGAATGTCTTTGGGGACTAAATCCTTTTTTTGCGGGTACTTAATAATACCACAATACCAAATATTGTCCATTTTCAAGAAAAAGTCACTATTAGTTACTTTTGAAGTCTTCTTTGAACAGTCAGGTATCAGTTTACCTGGAAAGAAACAATGCAGTTATTAATAAGGAGAGTTGAAATTAATGCATTAAAGATTTCACAGGTCTAGCATCATTCCTTCATAGTCAGCCTATGAACTTTTCAGCCCATCCTTCTAAACATTTATTTTTACATTTTAGATATAGTGTTCATTTGCAAGGGTTTACGATATCTGTGTAGAAATTTATTCAGTTGATTCTCTTTGTGAATATTATATTTACAATCGGTAATTTTTAAAAAATCATTTCATGTATCTATATGTTGCTTTAAATACTATGTGGGTTATTTACAGTGTTTATCTCTTAAGGATGTAGTTATAACAGATCTGGCTTCTAAAAGTATTTTGGGAGTTATTGTTCCCTTGAAACACCTTGAGATATACATTTAACAGAATTATTAATTGATTTTTATTCTATTTTCTTTGTTTAATTTACTTGACTTTCATTTAAATAATTTCAGATTACTTAAGATTATATAAAGGATTGGACAGCTTTTATTTTCATAGGAAATAAAGACTACAAATATATACTTTGCAAATAGAAAAGTTGCATATTTTTTTGTTTTTTTTGTTTTTAACTTCAGCAAAAAAACAAAACAAAAAACAAAATAAAAAAAAAAACAAACAAAAAAACAATAGGAAATATAAATTTTATTCCATTTGGTAATGTCCTGTTTGTCAACATAATACTATAGAATATGCCTTCAAGCTGGGGAGGGAGAAGATGTATGAAAATGTTGCTGTAATATGCATTTTAAACAATGAGCTATTATCAAATTTCTTGAAGCAGAGAAGGAACCAGTAACAAATGTTCACATAAAAGACTAATGATGTTTTAGTCTTTATGCTACTATTGATCCAAATACTGTTTGTGGAGAAAAGAGTGAGTGATGACAAAATGATTGAAGAAGTGGCTGTGAAAGCAGGAATTCATTGTGGTGCAAGAGAATAAAGTTCTTGTCAGAGCTTAGATTACCATGAGGGGGGTGAGGATCAGTGTGCAAATCACTATCTCTTATCTAAGGAATTTACTCAAAAGAATCCTATATTGGTAGCAATAAAAATTTTGCTAAGAACATTTGCAAATGGCACATTACTTTTATTTTATTTTTCTTCTCTGTAGATAAGATTTATAGATATTTACTACAACATTTAACTTAGTCTGGCAGAAGGTCACACTCCTGAGAACTAAACTCATGAATAATGGTCTGTGAAATTTAAAAGAATTCTTTTGTGGATCTTCATTATTATAGCAGTTACAGTTTTTGATTATGTTAAACAGTGAAATCAGAGAATATCTAATGAGATTTGAACTGATATTCTCTATCTTAAGAACTTTTCTTACATGGAGAATTTCTTAACCATGCCAGTTATAAAAGATTTTTTTCTTTTTTAGTTTTATCATCTGGCATCGTTTTCATCTTATAGTTCTTCCGTCACAACATCCTTCCTGTATTGATTGCTTATTCTAATTTCATTGTTTACTTAAATAGCCAAAGACTATATGAGTTAATAGAATGAAGGGAAAAAAGCCAATAATTAAAAAAAAAAAAAATACACATACAAAGAAATTATCCCAAAATTAAATATTGTTGGCAATACAGCTAAAGGACGGTGGAAAATAATTATATATGAAAAAAAAAAAAAAAAAAAAAAAATGTCAGTGTGTGCCAGAAACTTTTCTAACATTATTAATTAAAGAAAATTATTATATATAGTAGTAATAATTCTGTTTATGATTTGTCATGCACTCTCCTGTATTATGATGACACTTTTGGTTATTTAGTGAGGAATTACTCGCATCATGACTGCTGAAGCACTCTCTCTTCATCTCACTCTCTCTAACACACACACATATATATATATATATATATATATATATATATATATATATATATATATATATATATATATATATATATTACATTTAATTGTTCTTGAAAGAAATATAGTATATTAAAATTAAAAGTAAAAATATTTCAAATTGTACTTAAATAAAATGTATTCTTATCTAAACAACCCCCAAAAAAAAAATCTTTAAATATACGAAAGAAAAAAAATGCCGTAAGAATTTTAGCCGTTAACAATATAATTTAAAAAAAATCTAAACGACAGAGGCTTTTAACGGAAGTTAGATTTCATTGAAAAATACATCCCTTCCCACGACCCAAAACGTAGCAATAACTGATACATTAAATTATAGACATATTGAAAACCCAATCACCCCTGTCTAGAAAAATAGATTTATCTGTAACCTTGGAAACATGAATTTTGTTTTAGCTGTGTATTTAAAACCCAGTAATTTTAAAAAGTTACTCCAAAATTAAGCTTGAGGATGAAATGGAACTAATGTCTTTAATTTAATCACAAAATTAAATTCCAGGGCTTTTAGCTTCCATTTTGAAACATGGTTAGAACTGTGCAGCGAAAAAAACCATATTTTAAATCAATTAATTTATAATATTAATGCTCTGTAAATTTACATTGAGCACTATTTTGTAAAAATAAAAATATCTATAAGAACACTGGATTATATATCTTGCTGTTCTTTCATTTTATTTTATATATATATATATATATATATATATATATATATATGAGAGAGTGCGCACTGAAGTCAACACCCAGAGGCAACTGATGGTCAAGTGTGTGCGCTTCTCAGTTGTCAATCAAAAATCACACAAATGGCCACGTCAAACTCTTTTTTTTACTCTTCAGGAGCAGGCTGGGCATTCACAGCCATCTGCTTAAAAGTGCGCATATTTTTATAACAAGATTTCTCAAATATTCTGGCCACTAGATGGAAATAAATAAATGAAAACAGAGCATCTTCTCAAATATGAGTATCCATTAAAATAATGTTTAAACAACTAATATATATATACATATATATATATATATATATATAAGGGAGAGATTATTGTTGTTACAACAAGAAAAAAGTGCATATCTGAAAGAGAAAAAATGCATATATTTTTTATTATTATGCAGATTTTTTTCTTTATTCTTTATATTTTGTTACATGTGCATCTGAATCCATTGCAATGGCAGTCCAAGATAGATTCAGATGCCAGTTGACTACTACTACACACAAAAGACAATTGTTAAAAGGCTTAACAAAGGAACAAAACATTTATTCCTTTAAATATGTTTAACAAACCATTCTTTGTTTGAGATAGGTCACAAGATCCAAAACGTGTAGTGAAAAGGCAAAATAAAGAAAAAAAAATAATCAAAAACGTTTACAGCTCTTTCTCTCTTTCATATATATATATATATATATATATATATATATATATATATATAGAGAGAGAGAGAGAGAGAGAGAGAGATATACAATCAGATTATAATGTAACAAAATTTTAACTTTTTTTTGTCTTTGGTTAGTAAGTATTATTTTCTAATTGCTTCTGTCTAGAAAGGAAAGGACTTATTCCCTTTGGACTTTGCTTTTGTGATCTTCACATTGATGTTTCGAAACTTACCTATTTTCCATTACATTCCAGACAAATTCAGCATGGAGTTGATAAAGGAGAATCTTCTAGAAATTTTTAGAAGTTTCAAGAACTTCTGGAATATTCTGGTAACATAAATGGCAGTATAAAAACAGGCAATGTAAGCTCAACCGTTCAGTTTACTTGTAGCTATCCAAGTGCAGACAAGTTGTTGATGGATGCATTCATCACAGATGGAATCAAGAGGTTGTAAGCATCCGGCAGGCACATCTTGTTATGTCTGTGTCAAATTTATCATGACAAGAGTGAAAAGTACGCTTTGGCAACATCTGCTAAAATGTGTGAGGCCAACAAGGTATATTTCGGCATGCCTGTCAGGGATCAAGACAAACACCGGGCTCCTCATTTCATCTGCAAACTTGGCAAATGAACTCTAGAAGGTAAGATGGAAAGTTTTGCTTGTTTGGATGATGGAAATTTTAAGTTTTGGAATTTTTTTTTAATTGAAATATTTTTTAGTTTTATTTTTTTAAACCAGTGTTATTGAAAAATATGTATTAAATAGATTTTAAAAATCATGCATTAGTGTCCATGGTATCATGGATGTTTTCTACACTGGATTAGTGGCAAGAGCCATAAAAATATGGAATATTAAGAATGTTCAGTATTCAACATTCTATGTTTTTGTGGCATTTGCTTAATTAATTGGGATTCAAAGTCAGAATTTTACATACTCAGTGCACAAATTTTAGAAATTTAAGAAATTGTAATTTTTTTTTTTTTTTTAGAATTTTTCAATAACAATGAGTGAAATATATTTTTATACTCATATTTTTATTTTGCTCTTTTGCTGAATGGTACAAAGGGCAAAACAGAGCCATGAAATTCACAATTCCACAAATTTGGAGGGAACCAACTGACCAATCAAGTAATTGTTTCTTCAGCATGGTCGAGCCTTGCAAAAATGTACCTCCTATCATATATTCAAACCTTCTATCATCCATTGCCTCTGTGCCACTCTGCATTGTGCTTTCTGTTCTCACTCTTCCAAAGAGTGAATAGCTGTCTTCAGAAGAGGATGAAGTCATTGGTTGAGATTACATAGGTGCAGCTGAGGAGATAAATCCATACGAAACCAACCAAAAAGACCTCAATGACTTGATTAGAGATCTTAAGTCTCACAAATGTCCAATGCCAAGTTTTGATGTTGAGACTCAAGCAGTGGAATTTGTTAGATGAAACGTGACAGAAAGCTTTCAACAGTGTTTTTCAAGCTTTTTCAATTGGAATTGCCTGTAACCCCAGCGAGTGGCACCTCTTTATTGACAGTTCATCCAGGAGCCTCAAAGCCATGCTGCTTCATAACTGGAACATGTATCTGTCTCTTCCCTTTGCTCATTTGGTGTAGCTCAAATAATACAGATGTTGATAGATACCTTGAAATATAAAGAGTACAGTTGAGAGGTTATCAGAGACTTCAAAATGGTGGCTTTTCTGATGGGTTTCCAAAGTGGCTTTACCAAGTTTCCATGTTATCTTTGCCTTTGGCATAGTAGAAACACTGCCACAGGCCAGAGCGAACTGAGTTCAGTGTGGGGAGGAACAATGTCAAATAGGACCAACTGTTGGACTCCCAGAAAGTATTGTTTTCTCCACTGCATTTAAAATTGGGCATTATGAAACAATTTATCACAGCTTTAGATAATGGGTCTGCAGCCTTCAGATAACTTCAAGACTTCTGGCCCAAGTTGTCTGTGACAAAAGTCAAAGCTGGTGTCTTCATTGAACCACAAATAAAGAAGATCAAATGCAAGGAATTCTTCAAGAAGCTCACTAGGATGATGAAAGCAGCATGGAACACCTTTGTCGCAGTGATCTGGGGCTTCCTGGGGAATCGCATGGTCAAAAAATGTGTGGGGTTTATTGAGACTGGTGAAGAACTATTGAAAAATAAGCTGCAGGGTTTTGCTCAAAGTTCATATCCCTGATGCTCAATTTGATAAATTCAAGGATAACATGGGGATGTATTCAGGAGGAAAGTGAGTGCTTTAACCAGAATATACTGGATTTAGAATGCTGCTACTACCAAGGATTGTATAATGAAAACATGATGGAAGACTATATTTGGGGGGTAATTCATGAAAGTAATTTACAGCATAAGTGTAAATTGAAAATAAAATTACTCACTTTGAATTTCTTGTGTAATCTTAGAATAAATAAATGCTACGTTTGAATCATGCCATTTTGTTTTTACTTTGCATAAATGAGAATGTTCACATTCATTATTTTTTCCAATGGGAAGAAGTAAATTTCAGAAATATTATCCTAGTCACAAAGTTTGAAGGAAATAGCAATTTTTCATAATTTCTAGGCATAAGCAAATAGGGAATAACAGTTGCTACCCAAGGACAAAAACAGTTTTAGTGTTTTATATATATATATATATATATATATATATATATATATATATATATATAGTAGCAGGTATAATCAGATTATATCATATATTATAGATATAATAACAATAATTATATCCGCCTGATGACTCATTACATGAAACTGATTAGGGGATTTTGATATTATTATATTAATATATTATACATAATGTTTTTAATTTGTGACTGATGATTAATATTGCATGGAACCTGTAGTTACACCAAACATTGAGGAACAAATTATTTTATATGTCAGTGGCGACTCTGGGGGTTGGGCTTAGTCTGAGTGAGTCAGCATTCAAGTATATCTATTTCAAAGCAACAAAAATCTTTTGGAGTGCATTGTTTTCATTTTTGACTTCAGCTGAATCCCAAATTGTTTTAACTCCATGCCACAAAATATTGACCAAAATACTTTTCGCTGATATTGTTCATAATAAAGAAAAAAAAAACAAAGAAAGAAACTAAGTTTAAAAAAAAAAAAAAAAAAAGGAAATAAAATTAACATTGCTAGTTGGGCTGTATAGATCTGAGTCCTATCAGGCTGAAGACATTTAATAGGCAATTTATTTCTTGATTTAATTTTATAAATAATCTTTTAAAAATCTCTAATGATTTGTATGTCCTGTTTTTCAAAGAACACATTTTTATTTCAACTGTATTCAAATGTCCATGTTAAATTAATTATTCCATGCAGTATAAGGTTTTTTAGCAGAATGTATCAATTGAAAAAGGCAAATTAAATTTAGCCTGACTAAGTAAAGTTGGCAAAAATCAAAGAAAGCAACAGCTTTAACCTTTTGACTGGAGGGTTGGGGTGAGGAGTGTGACTGGGGCAGTGTTGAGGCAATATGATATCACCCAACTATTCCTATTTCTACCATCAGTGACTTCATAACCAGGCTATAAAACAAAAAAATGGAAAAGGAGCAATAAACAGACAAACATTTTAAAGACTTTGTCCTCATTCTTTTTTTCTTACATGCCTGGAAAAAATTTTAAATGTTTATTTTTATAGTATTATTACAATTAATATTAAAATACCAAAATGTGTTTTTTTTTTTTAATTTCATGCACAGAGATTTAAAAAAAATATTTTAGTTAGATACTAAAATGATTCCTTTACTCTAAGTTATACTAATAGTATGTTTTGTTAAAGATTGTAATGAGCCTGACAAACATTGATGGTACACACACAATTTGTACTTTCTCATGTGAAGAATGTTTCTTACTGAAAAGTTACATTGATTGTTGTCATGTGTATTGTGTTCTTCACTGAATAAAGCCTTAAATAAACAATTTCTATTACAATTGATTAAAAAATGTTTTAAAATAACTAGACCATGTATAAGTTTCTGCAGCCTGAGAGGTTTGAAACCATCACTAAGTCCTGTTGCTAAAGAGTGGAAGCATTGGTATACTCTTTCTACATGCTATCCTTTCAGGACATAGGTGATCATGGCTCTCCACAACTTCCTCTTCCTTATAATCCTTAACATTTTTACCTTTGTATCACCACCACAATACAGCCATCTATTCACACAGGCTTGTCAGGTAGGCTTTCTGTCCCTCTTACCCTTGATAAATCTTGTGAGTGTCAAATTCTCCAAGTTCACCTGTCCAAGAAATGTCAACTATCTCTTTCTGATTCCATTTTGTTTCCATTTTCCTTACGACTTCTTCATTGCTTAAACACTCCATCTATGGAATTCTGAACATCCTTCTGAAGAACCACAGTCACTGCTATACAAGAGGATTGATAGCATTCTTTTCTTTGTTTTGAATGAAATTTTCCTGTTTCTTTATACTTTGTTTAGCTTTTCAAATGCATCTTTTGCTTATCCAATGCATATTGGGATTTCGATGTCACATTTTCCATCCTGTTAAAAATATTTCCCAGATATTCAAAATTCTGTAATTGTTTGGTATCAACATCTCTAATTTGTAGTTTATATTTTGGTCTTTTTCTTTTGCTGGCAACCATACAGTTGATGGTTAGTCCCTTCCTGTTTTCCTTAACTACTCTAAGAACTCCTGTAGTTTATTTTTGTGTCTGCTGTCAGCACAGCACCATCAACATATCTTATATTGTTAAGATTATATCCACTGATGATAAATTTGTATACTGCTTTCAACAATTTTCTAAAAGATATTGCACAACACTCCCCAGATAAAATGAATGCACTTATTAGCTATATTAGGCTTTCTATGAATATTTCTGATTGTGAAAATTATTATTATGTAGGTGTGTACTTACATGTAAAGCTTAAAAAAGGGGGTGCATGTAAGGGATTTATTAGCCGCCTATTGGCAATAGTCAGATGAGATAGTAGATGAATATCTGAAGACCAAGTGGGGATTGTCATGATAGGGCTGTTAGTACTGAAAAGTCTAAAGAATAGACTTTATGTGATGCTTTTATAATATCTACTATCTAACATCATCTGTCAACGACTTCTTCGAAAACAAAACAATTAATCTTGCAGCTACCTCTTATCAAATAGAAGCTCTGAAACAGGCTCAAAAGCATCCAGTAGAATAGTTTGTATCACAGGATCTTTATTGCAGCAGTATGTCCTTCCATTGATAATGCAAACACATGTACTGTATTGACAAAGTGCCTGAAAAACAGAATACTGGCTGCTATCTCTAAAGGATAGTAATTTTTCTTGTAGGAATAAAAGGTAACTTTGCTGGAAATGTCCAGCATGAGAAGTTACATGTAATAAACATGGCAAAAATAGCCATTTTACAAAAGTATACTGTCCAACAAAGCTTGGAACATTTGCTGCTCTTCAATATCCAACATGCTATATTGCTATTACCTGGATTAAATTAAATAGGAAGAAGATCACAGCACTTATGAACGCAAACAATACTGAGTGCCTTCTATCTAATCACCTTGTTCAGAGGCTACATTTGTGCCGATATACAGGTTCTAATACTGTACCTATTTCATTGAATTCTAAAACTTAATTTTCTTTGGTAAATGTAGAGTTGAGAGGACATCAATACCAGAATGTGAGGTTGTCTATGATGCCTAGTTTATATACTAATGACATTCTGAGACAGGACTTTATGGAGCAACATGAAGATATCAGTAAATTTTGGTAGGAAGAAATCGCCATTTAATATGTTGCATTGGCTACCTTTTCAGTCCTCATCTCTTTGATTTTTTGATATAACCGATGATTGTAGTCAAGTAGCTAAACTACATCAAGGAGATATAGTTCTCCAGATAAACTTTTTTGAAACTGAAGTTGAAGAGGTTACTAGCAGAAGAGATAACTACACCAGTTTTAAATTATATTCAAGCAATGCAGTGACCGAATGTAGTCTGTTTACTGCTTTATGTACTGGAATAACTTTTTTTTTTTTTTAAATTCAAGGTAGCTGAAAAGAGGTTTATAAGCTTGTTTGCAAAATCAAGTTTTGATCATGTAACATATTATAGAAACTCCCCCACCATCACTGCTGTAGCCCAAGATGAACTTATCATTCATGAAATGATACATCCAATTACAGAAAAAGGTACTGGTCTTTAAGGATAAAAAAAAACAAACTTTTTTTTCAGATTTGACATAATGAAGTCTTCACTTTCATGCAAAACCCTCATTCTTCTTCTGGAAGAAAAAAAAAAAAAGAAAAAAAAAGAAGTTATATTTTTTATTTATTTTCTGTTCTGAGAATTTGATATTTTTAGAATAAAAAATGAATAACAAATTATGTTAATGGACTTGTTACTCACAAAGCAAAATAGTGGAACGAGTTCCATCTTAAAATTTCCTTTATAAGTGACCGACTTTTTAGTTTTACCTGATAAAGAATCTAGTTCACTAATCCTTTTCACTTTAATTCCTGACACTCCTTTTACTTTTCAAAAACCTTTATCTTTGGCAAAAAATATTTTCACAAGTTTTTTTTTCTGATATTAGTTATATTAGAGTTAGTATCAAGCTATAGTTTAACAGAAACATAATCAGATTTTACTTTGACTAATTGTCAACATAGCAGAAACTATAACCCTCTTTTTATTAATAGTAAACCAACATTGGCATTAGTCAGTTCTGAATTATTTTTTTCTATGAACTGTAAGCCCACACAGATTTGTTTATAGAAATGGATAAAATTTAATGGTTTCATTACATTTTTAACATGGTTGTGGAGGTATTTGTTTCATAGTTGCACAGATTATGTTTTTATTTTTTTGTAACCTGTATAATTGATAAACTTCTTTTTTTCAATTTCAGCAGTGTCGGGTTTCAAATTAAATACTCTGACATTCCTCAGTAGTAGATTACAAATTTACCTTCAGGTCTTACTCAATTTTAGAAATTATTTTGCTTCTGATGTCCGCATCTGTTAATTCAACTGTTTGCATTCTTTATTAATTGTAGCTGCATATGTGACAATGCTATCACTAACATTTTTTTTTTAACTGTAAGTTATCTGATATTAAATAAACATTTTATTTATAAAATAAATTTTGGTTAAAATGTTTAATATTTCTTCCATACTCAAGTAAAATGTTCTTTCAGATGAAATTACAAAACTTTTTGTCTTCTATTGTATCTAACTTTCATAAGAATCTGACCTTTTTATATTACTCTACAAACATTTTAAAAAAAAATTCTTTTTATCTTCTAAACCAGGACTCTAAAGTTATTTTACCTTCTGGGTCATTGCAAAATTCAACAACTGAATACTCTTTTTTCCATAATTAATGGCCGACTACGTGTTTCCAGACACACCTGTCTGTTAGGGTGTTTTGCCAGTCCCTGTTGCAGATGCCTACTCAAACATATTTGTGTTTGTTAAACACCCACAAAGTCCACTGAAATATGTGAACAAACCTTAGTTACAGTTTCCAGGTAAGAGCACATAATCTATTGTGATCAACAGTTTGAGCAAGGCCAGTACACTCAAACCCAGTTTTACTTGGTTTTGCTTGGGCCAATCTGTGGTTATTTTTTTCAGACATTTACCACCAGTGCTACCTGCTGGAATGAACTCCCCAAGCTCAGGCTAATAACATCAAGAAGTCACTTCACTGACAAATTGATCATGGTAAGATTTGAACCTGGGTTTCATGGTCAGAAAGCAAACATTCTTGCCACAATTAAATCCATCTAAATGAATTTTTTTTTTTTTTTTTTTACAGTGTAAATTTGAATTTTAGACATTGTTGTATTTACTATGTCAGTTTAAATCCTTGTTTAACTTGTTTTTACAAGTAAGTTTGCTTTCATCTGTAAACTTCTGTTTCAATGAAAATCCTTCTCTTCTCATTTTTCATATGTCTTTTCTTGTGTAAGTTTTACTGCTCACTTGATGCTACCTTTTTATGAATGAGGTCTTGCATAGAATAATTTTTTTATTCAAGTGGGTTTGAATTATCTTTTGTCACCACTGGTATCTCTGATGGCATGGTTACTGAAGGTTGACAAAACATTGAAGTCAAGTCAGTAACCAGTGTGATAGTTGTCCACAGCACACAGCTGCTAGGAGAATTTGGACAGCACACAACCACAGTTGTGTATCACAACACAAAGTTGCTCTATGGGTATGACCATTATTTTGCAATTGTGAAAATATAAAAAAAAAAAAAAATGGCATGAGGCTGGAAAATCAGAGACATGTTCATCTACACTGCTGACATTAACTTTCAAACAATGTTCAATATTCCTTTCATCAATATGTGTTGCATTTATTTTCAATCTTTCACATCAACAGAAGTTTCCATTCTCTCAACTAAATTTTTAACTAATATATTTCCAATTTTTATGTGGGGAAGAGGAATAAAACAATTTTAGAATTTAAAAAAAATAATCAACCAGTGATTTGAGACAATACAAAATATTTAGAATAAACTTCTACATACAAAAAGATGCAGTAGTGTGTGCCCTATCCCCATAATCTAATGTGGCAGAAAAAGCAAGTTAACCACCTGAAAAATAATATGGGGGGAAAAAAAAAAATAAATAAAAGGCAAGAAAATAAAATAAGAACATGAAACATTCTTACATTGCTAGAATTCTGCCATGGGAGAGAAAGTGTAAAATGTACAGAACTAAAATATAAATAAAAATCAATGCTCATCATATATTCCTTAGCTAAATTAAACTAACAAAGAAAAATTAAAAGCTTTCTCTACCTTAGCTGGGTTGAAAAGTCTTTCATTGAAGAAAGAAATCCATTTAGACTTAAGGCCACATCATGCTGAAACACCGGCTCCCATATGTTCCAATTCCCATTGTTTGTTATATTTATTTACATGCTAATACACTTAGAAAAGTATGAATCCAACTCTCCCCCAGCTACGGGTTAATTAATATACCTTTATTATCGCAAAAAATTTCTTACAATCTAAAAATATTTTCTGGCTTTAAATAACCTGCAAAAGGTTAATAATCTGTAGAAAACAAATCAATCAACCTAACCAGTTACTTCAAGATTCTACTTTAAGCTCCATTCACATAACACAAATGTGCAACATTTGCCCATCTTTTACTAAAGTCCAAGGACAGCTCCTCTCTCTTCACTATGATCTTAACTAGAAGTTGGGGTTTTTTAAAGCATGTGACCAGATAATGGGGAGAAAAGGAGCAAATCTTTGTGAACATCCTTCAATCAGCTAAATTAGTATTTGCATCATTGCTAATAAACACAGAAATGTTTCTTCTTGAACTAGCTTTCAAATATAATGACAAAAAACAAAAAAGACAGCTAAATGTATTTATCAGTCCTTTCTTATCAGAGCAAAGATCAAAGAAGAAAAAATGCGCATATATTTTAGTATTTCTTTTTTATGTTATTTGTTAACACTTCTTTTTTTGGTATAAATTGTTTCTTTTTTGTTCCGAGTTGAGGAAATGTAACTGTAGAGTATGCCAACAGATCTTGATATTCATCATCACCAGATTGACTTATGAAAGATGGAAACAACAGAACTCGCAATACACCTCTTACTATGAAGAACTGTACACAGGGCTCTTTCTAGCTTAGTTTAGTTTAGTTTGTTTTGGATTAGAAGTACTGAGAACTGGTAAACATGAGTAGGTAGATTTGCAAAACATACACCTTGGTTAATTTTAAAAATGGAGTCTTTTGAAATCACAAGTTAACTGCAACCTCAACCTTCCCAAATCCCCCTTGATCGATTCTTCTCCAGATGCCATCTTGCAAGGCTTGTTCACAAACTGAATGGGATGGAGAGAGGACAATCTGTCTATGAGCCCAACTTCAAGACAACAAACTTATGGCTAACTTTGGATACTGCTACCATTTCATACAACTGAACTTATTTGCTGCCCTCCTTAATCTTGGCATTGCGCATTCCAAGAATGGAGATATTTTTGACATAGGATAAGCACCTGATTGAGGCAGTGACATCAGGTAATGTGATTCTGTAGAGAACCAAGTTCATTCTCATGTAGATGTATAGCATAAGCAAAAGCAATTTTAATGAATAGATCTGGATGACATAAAAGCATTGATCTTACCTCATGTACTTATGAGATGGTCCTATCATTTATTCCCAACCACAATCCCATCAACTCCTGCTTAAGGGTTAATATTAGCTTGTCCCAGAAATCCTTTACATCCAGTAAAGAGATGTTAAATTTCTAATAAGCAGTCATCTTAGGCTTCAACTTATCCAAGTTTATTCAGACCCAGACTAGGCAAAAAACTGTCCAAATAAATTTTACCATAGAAATTTCAACGAACAACGTCCTGATACCCTCACAATCTAAATCAGGAACAAAGATAGCATTCCTGTCACCCACAAAGACTACTAGTCTTGGTGATATCACAGTCATCAAACCACTGGAATGCTTTCTCCTTTATGGAAACATCTAGTATGCATAGTCTGCCTTCTGGATCTGCAAAGAAAAGCAAACAGGTTGCACTAAAAGTGTAGGTCACTAACCAAGAGATATCTTTCAAATGACTATTGAAATATCCTGAGAAAAGGGTGAAACCTTCCTGACATCTTCATAGTTATTCTCTTGCACACAAGAAATATCTATGTTGAGGTAATGAAGGTTGCAAATGAAAATAGACTTTGCAGAGTCATTATTGGTTATCTAGTATTCATCAACGGGGATAAACATACTGGGAGCAAAGACTCCAATGGCTTGTTCCCATGGATCATGGGCCTATCTCAGTTTTGATGGTGTCACCCCGAGACAAACCCCTCTGATGACCCCAGGAAGAATTTTACACCCTGATAGAAAGGAAAGTGTATCAACAAAGAACCCCCTACAAACAAAACTATATTAATGTTTTTAACTTTTGGCTTGTATAATCGACCTGCAGGAGTGATATTTTGATGACATTGCTGACTTCCTTCCTTCAAAATACTTTAAATTTGCTGTTTGCCCAGTTAAATTCTTATGCCTCTGGAAAAAATTGGAAATCCTATACATTTTGCCTTGTCAAATTGATAGGCTCTCATGTCTCTCAGGCTTTGCTGCTGGATGTTTTTTTTTTTTTGTTTCCAAGGATGTCCCAGTCAACATGGCAGATTTCTTCTTTTCTATTTCTTTTATCGTGCTTTCTTCTTTTTGGAGCTGCTCCTTTTGGTTTCCTGTCAAGGAGCTTCTTTGTTTTGCTTTACAGCACATCAACCTCAGTGAGTCATTTAATACTGACAAAGTTTTAGAATAAGTTCGTAGAGATAAAATAATTCCTTGTATAATAAGTTTGGTACAGAACTAAATGTTTTAGGTGCACATAGTTGGAATATCATTGTTCAGTTACTCATATTTTTGAACAATCCCACTTCTCTTAAAAAATGTAATATCTTGGATGGTTTTGTTTTGTTAAAAACCTCTTTCAAACTGTTCTCTTGATAATGTTTTGTTTGAGCTAGGTCAAAGTCTACACAGTCCAGCAATATATGTTTTACTGTAAATCTGTCTTGGCATGTAGCACATGTTAGGGCTTCTGCACCCTCTAGTAAATGGTGATATAGGTGTGGCTTATGTGAAGGCAAGCCAGCACTACCTGTTCTCTACTATTGTACTTTGTGTTCCATTCTCCAATGGTGGGTTTAATGTTCAGAAGTTTGTTATTAGTGAGGGTATCCTATTGGTTTTGCCATTTATTTGGAATCATTTTATTGACAATAGTCCTATAATCATTGTGCAGTATTTTCATGTTTATTATTCTGTCTTTCATTGCTCTTTTTGCTTCCAAGTCGGCCTTGTCATTTTCACATATGCCAAGGTGGTTCGGTATCCAACATTAGATTTTTTTTTTTTTTTTTTCTCTCTGAGAGTTGATAAATTCTATTTAGCACCTGGATGGTTAAAGGGTCACTAACTTTTTTTATTTTTCAATGGAGTTAAATCAGATAAATAGTCTCAGAGAATTATTAATTTATTGTAAGGGTTTGTGGTTATTATATCAAGTGCCAAATTAATAGAAATTATTTATATATATATATATATATATATATATATATATATAGAGAGAGAGAGAGAGAGAGAGCGAGAGAATAAAAGGTGGTCTGGGTGTTTATTTTTTATATTGAGTATTTTGGATTAGTAGACAACTGGGTTTGTTTTGGATTTAGGGTCTCTTGATAGAATTAATCTATGGATCTGTGTTATGTCTATTTGGTTCTCTAGCATAATCTCTTTCATACATAGACTGAACAGCTTGACAGAATTTTCCCTTTGCTGGAAAAGTTCAGTGTGTTGTGGTTGGAAAGTATTGCTGTAAGCTGAGTTTAGAGGGCAAGAAGATAGTTTTAGGTAGTACTGGAGAGCAAATTTTTCACATCTTAGTGTTAGAGATGTTTTGTTTGCTTCTATACACAAGCTTTCAACAGGAGAGGTGTTATATGCTCCAGGGCTTAATCTATGACCTTGGTGGTGTATGGTATCTAGTTCTTTCAAGTATGATTTCCTGGCTGCTCCATATATGAAGCAGCCATAGTCAAGTTTTGATCTGACTAGAGAGTGATATAGTTTTAATAATGTTTCTCTTTCTGCTCCCCAGTCAGTGTGTGCTATGGTTCTAGGTAATTGCATGGTTTTGTTACATTTGGATCTTAGGTATCTGATATGGGAAATAAAGGTGAGTTTACAATTGAAAATGATTCATAAGTATTTATATTCATCTACTACTGGGATTTCAGTGTGGTCAAGTTTCAGTATCAGGTCAAGGTGGAGTTTGCATTGGTTGCAAAAGTGTACACATTTTGTTTTTTCTTTGGAAAATTTTTAGTCCATTCTCTGTGGTCCATTTTTTCAACTTATCAAGGTATATTTGGAGCTGCCTTTCTATACAATTCATGTTTCTTGATCTATAGCAAATCAGGAAGTCATACACATACAATGCACAATCTGTTCAGCTATTAATGTTTTTGATGATGTCATTTATTTTTTTGTCAAAGAGTGACAGATATGCTGTCCTGGGGCACTCTATTTCTTGATCTTTTTCCTCAGAGAATATGTCACCCATTCGAACTCTAAATCTTCTATCTTGGAGGAAGTTATTTATAAACATTGGCATTCTAGCTTCTAGACAAGGTTTTTAAGGTCATTTATTATGCCATATCTCCAGGTTGTGTCATACACCCTTTTGAGATCAAAAAATACTGACATTAGATGCTCTTTTTTAAAAGAAACTTCTCTGATAGATGTTTCTAATTGGATTAGGTGGTCTATAGGGATTCTTTGGCTTCTAAATCCAGATTAGTAACTGCTGATCAGTTTGTTGGTTTCCAAATACCAATTTGGTGTTGATTATTCTCTCTAGTGTTTTGTAGACACAACTGGTAAAAGCAATGGGTCAGTAGTTTTTGACATTTGAAAAGTTTTTGGTATTGGTATAACCATGGTTTCATTCCATATTTTAGGGATATTAGTGCTGGCACATATGTTGTTATAAACTTGTAAAAGGTAATTAATTGATGCCTCAGGTAATTCTTTTAAGAATTGGTAATGTGTTTTGTCTGGTCCAACAGCTGTGTATTGTGGACCTTGTAGATGGATTTTTGTAGTTCTCTTTTACGGAAAGGTTGATTATAGTTTTCAGTATTTTTGTTTTTAAATTTGATTTTTACTTTTTCTGCTTTTGCTTTGATTGTTTGAAATTTTTTGTTTGTGTTTTTGGAGGACAAATTTTATGAGAAAATGTCAACAAGATGGTTTAATATATTTTTCTTGTCAGTAATCTTCACATTATTGTGGATGAGATGTTTAGAAGGGGGTTTGTCATTTTCTCCCCGGTTATATTTTTGTATCATCTGCCATACCTTTTATTTTTGTAACATAATTCTTCCATGTATTTCTTTTGGGTTCTTTAATAATTTTTCCGGCTTTGGCTCTACTATTTTTATAGATGGTGAGATTTTCTCCTGTTGGATTTATTTAAATTTTTTTTAATGTTGCTCTGCATAATCTCACAGATTTCTTGCATTCCTTGTTGAACCGTGGCTGTTTGTGTTTTGAAGAATTGGAGCTTTTTGGTATATTTCTTTCAGCTATCTTAAGTAGTATGTTTGTAAAATATAAGATGTCATCCTCATTGTTTTTATTGGCTTCTGAGATTAATTTGGTAAAGCGTGAAGTTTTAAATCCTTCCCACTTAGCCCTTTCCAGATTCCAGTTTGGAGCTCTTATTTAACTCACTTGATATGTCTTCTATGCAGACATATTTGTTGTTGTTGTTATACAAGCACAGCTGATATTTACTCAGTATTGATTCTATTATTTTCCCCATATTTTCAGTTTTCTTACTTCTCTATATCTCATTATGGCTGTTAAAGCTCCCCATCATAATGAAGGATCTTGGCGGCAGTTCTATTAATTTGCCAGGCTCTGATTCTTTAAGTTCTTTCTTTGTCGGTATATATAATTTCTAATGTTGATTGTATTGTTGTCTTTGAGGTTGAGTTTCTTGAAGGCACATGACTACCGGACAGTAGTATGTAATAAGTAGCATCAATTTCCAATTGTTGACCCTTGTTCCTCTGATATTCTACTGGATTATTTTATTGTCTGTGACTACTTAGTTTAGTGGTCAGTGGGACTTATTTTGAGTTTTGCTGGTTTGTGGAGTTTTATTTTCAATCTGCATTTCTTTGAATTCTTCAAGTTTGTTTGATGTAGTTATTGGGGAGGGTTGAGTTTGTGTAGTTCTTTTAATTGGATTTTGCTTTCTAATAAAAGTATCTTTAGTTATTTTATTCTTATTTGTGTCTTTTTCAGTATCCAGAGGTCAGTCTGGTGATCTATCTTTTGTTAAAATTGTTTGTTCAGTAGTTTTAGAGTTTTTTTTTCCTATGGCTATTTCCATATTGTCATGTGTGCTAGTATCTAATTGTTTTGTTTTTGTATAGGGCTCGGTTTGGTTTAGTTCTGCTGCATACAATTTTTTTTTTCCTCTTGAAATTTTGGCCTTTCATTTGAGTTTAAATTTATCAGTTTTTCAATAAGTTTTTTGTGCTTATTAGTTTAAGTGTGGTCCTGAATTGTTTGGTTTGTCTTTTGTACTACACTGGCATATGTTTTGGTTCCAATAGAGGTTTCCATCAATTTTTCTTGCTTTGGGGAAGGATACATTTTGTATGTTTTACATACATGATTTTTTTTTTCTTTTAAAGGTATCGCAGATTATAGAATAAGTGGGGTGTCCTTCGTGGCAATTTGCACATTTAAGTTTTCTGCACTCATTCTCTGTATGGTTTGAGTCATGTACACTACACTTCCTGTACACTTGGTGCACCCAACAAATGTCTTTATTGGCATTTAAAGCACTGCAAGGGAGTTAGTATGTAATTTTCTACCTTTACTATAATGTATTCAATTCTGATTTCCTTGAGTGTTGCTGGCTTATCAAATGTCAGGATATATGTATTGGTTTCTATGATTTCGTCATTTCTTCTAATACTAATTCTTTTTTATTCTTTTACTCCCTAACTTCAAAAAGCAGTCTCCATTTCTTCTGGAGTTGCTAGTGAAAGATCTCAACTTATAACGCCTTTGGATGTATTTAATTTTTCATGTGGATAGGCTTTACAGTCGAAGTTATGAAATTTCTTCATTTTCAGTAAATTCTCTACATGTTTTTTTATTTTTAACTTCAACTAGTAGGTTTCCATTTCAGAGTTTTTTCACATTTTTAGGGTTTGACTGATTAGAAATTACCTTTTCTATTAAAAAAGCTGAAAGTTGGTCTAGTTGCTTTTCGTCTAGAGATTGAATTATAATGAATCTTGAGACTCAGAATTAGAGAGGTTTCTTTTGGATTTTTTGTTGTGTCTTTCCATAATTTAAATAGAACTATTCACTAGTTCTGTGCTCCACCACCCACCTCAGAGCCCAGCATCTGTTGGGAATATACCAAGGGGGAATCCCAATCATCTTGGTTGAGATGGGGGATACAGAACCAGTATACTTGCACCGAGTACTGTTTTGAGTTGCTGCCAGTTTCAGATGTAGTACCCAAAAACTAATATTTGGTAACATGAGGCAGTGATCAAACTTTGGTTTCCTTGGCACAATTGACACTCAGCCACCCCTTCTAGCATTTAATAGTTACAGTGGCAATGGATGTCTGATTGAAAACAGATCAAGTTGAATAATATGGTTGGGATTAACTTTTGTTGTTAGGGCTTGTCATGACCATCCACTTGGTCAGATTGGGCCTCTCCAACCTACCGTCTAGCCCAAGTAAGGGCCAAAGTGGAGTGTTGCAATTCACATGACCGCTTTTACCTGGGTCATGGAATGCTCAACCACCAGGATCCCATCCTCATACATCATCGTTGCACTTCATGACAAACAGGTGGACTCATTCAAGGACTTTTACACCCTGCAGAGGTTCAGACAGTATATTCTGAAGCTCTGCCAACAAAGCTGGATGCAGTTTAATGTCTTACCCAGGAGAAAGCTTCTTTGTCTTTTAGAAGTCATAGGTGCAAGTTGTGGAAGAGGACACAGTAATTTTGTCTGAGCAGAGTGAGATTATGAAGTGGGTGGGCTTTGTGTGCCAGGAATGGGGAGAGGTGAGGACTCTGGAAGAGTTTGTGATTTAGATGACTTTGGTCTGATGAATGCAGCAGTTGAAATAGTTGTAATGGTTCTCCTGGGGAAAGAGGGTGTACTGGAAGAAACACTCACTTTTGCTGATTTGTTCTTTGTCATGTCTATTTTTTTTTTTGTCCTATTTTCTCCTTGCCCAGAGTGCCACAGCTTTTTACTTTTTCACCATACAATCAAGGGTATTATGAAATACAAGTACCAAAGGTAACTGATGTGATACTATATGGACGTTTTTGTCACCTTTTCCCACAACCTGACACACTCCCTCAGAATTCTCCAATGGTGCTAAAAACTTTTTGGGTGATAGAAGTTTAGAGAGAAAAGGACGATGTTGCATTCCAATGTTTGGCCATTTTTTTTTTCAGCCAGAGGTTATTGGTGAAGTCATTACATCTTCCTTTTCAGCAGCTTTTTGAGGATCAAGTTTTTGGTGTGAACATTCTTTCCTAGATAAACCACAGAGAGGTGATCAGTCTCCCTACAGTATCTTCATGCCAGTCAATGATTGGCAGCTTCCATTATTAGACATCCTAATAATTGGGAATAACAGTGAAGACTTTCCCTGTCAATCTTGATGTCAAAATGCTACTCCATTCTCATTTGGTTGGGACTCACTACTACAGTTCTTCAAATTGAGAAAAAAAAAAAAATACTGCTAAATAGGACCCTAACATGAATCTTGGCACCTCAAAAAAATGGTCATATTGGTTTGATGTTGGCCCTGATATTCAACAAAAAAAACAAAAAAAAAAAAAAAAAAAAAAAAAAAAAAACAAAGGGGACAGCAGATTATCATGCATTAAAAGGTTTGCCTTTTACACTTGCTGTTCCTGGATAGCCATACTTGACAGTGATCTAATCATGTAATCTTTTGTGGACTTGACAATTTCTTTTATTCTTTTATCAACCATGTAGAAAATACTTTTTTCAATGACCCTCAATTTAGGCAGATCAACCAGCAATTCATCCTCTTTTACTAGATGGATGTACTGCTTGTCCTACCACACAAATCAAACAATTCCAAGGAGAGACACCCTTTGGGCATACCAGTTCAGTTTAATCAAGTTAACTTTGTCTCCCCCTGCTATAGTTATGAGGATGGTCTTAAAAGTTCATAGGCTGACTATAAAGGAATGATGCTAGAGCCGTGAAATCTTGCATGCATTAATTTCAACTCTCCTTATTAACAACTGCATTGTTTCTTTCCAGGTAAACTGACACTGGAGTGTTCAAAGAAGACTTCAAAAGTAACTAGTAGTGACTTTTCTTGAAAATGGACAAAAATTGGCATCATGGTATTATCAAGTTCCTGTAGAAAAAAGGTTCAGTCACCAAGGACATTCATGCTGACAATGTTTGCTACATTAGATGACACTCCAGCTTTAACAACAGTGCAATAGTAAGTAGCTGAAGTTATGAAGAGAAGAGAAAGTTTTGAAAATGACCCATAGTCTGAACATCCTTCAATTGCCATGACCAAGGAAAACATTAATTATGTTCACCACATTGTGACAAATGACTGGCAACTAATAAAATAGCCAATGCTATTAGCATAGATTGAGAATATTCTGCACAATGAACTTGGCATGACAAAGGCTTCTGCTCGGTGGATGCCACATCTTCTGATACCTGATCAAAAGTGCATCAGGCAGATCAAGTCATGGGAAAATCTGACAGATGAAGCTGGTTTCCTTGAACATTTCCTAACCCAGTTTGAGTGTTGGCTTTATCACTTTGAGCCAGAAACAGTGAGAATCCATGCAGTGGAAACACTCCTCCTCAGTAGCTCCAAAGAAGGCCAAGCTTGTTTCATCTTCAGGGAAGGTGATGGCCTCAGTCTTTTGGGATGCAAAAGGCATCGTATTTATTGACACTCTTCAAAAGGGCCAGACCACCAATGGAGAGTACTATACAAACTTGTTGAGGCAGTTATGAAAGGCTATCAAAACCAAACACCCAGGAAAAATGATGAAAGGGCTTTGTTACATCACGACAACACTCCTGCACACAAGGCCTTCATTGGCTGCTGTGCATGATTGTTTTTGAACTAGCTGATCACTCTCCCTATTCTCATGATTTGACTATCATCTGTTCTTCAATGTGAATAAACACATGACTGAGAACTAGTATCACAGTGATAATGACATTATATCTGCTGTTGATGACTTTTACCAACAGGTGAACAGTCAGATGTCAGTTTACCAGGTAATAAACAATGCAGTTATTAATAAGAGTTGAAATTAATGCATGCATAATTTCACAGTTCTAGCATTACTCTTTCATAGTAAGCATGTGAACTTTTTATCCCACCCTCATATAGTCTTTGACTTTTTTCATCTTTAACAACTTTATGGGTTAAGTAAAACCCAGTAAGGAACAATACTCATCACAGAGGAGTGTGTTGTAATTCTGTTTATTATTTGTTATGCAATTTTCTGTATTGTAATGATACTTCTGTTTATTCAGTGAAGAATTAATAGCATCATGGCTAGCAAGTCATATTTTATTTCTTATTAGAAGACCTTACAGAATGTCATGTGTATAGCAGGGTTCTTTGTTGAAAAAAAGAAAAAACTAAAAAAAAAAAAAAAAAAAATAAACTCAGGTTACACATATGCACACACACACACAAATCATTATATAAATAAATAAAAGAAAAGCAGAAAACCTTTTATGCCAATGCACTTCATTCATTGAGAAACTTTATCAAAGCTAGTGTAATTTTATTTAGTAACCTGTTTCATACAGAAGTAATGTACAGAAAAATAATGTTAAATTTTCAAATTTTGAAAGAGAATTCTCTAAAATATTCTAAATACTTAATGTGCAAGGGAAAGGTAAACTATAGAGGGATACTAAGTGATGTAAATTTTATTGACCTACCAATCTGTTGATATTGATTTTTTTCATGTAATTTTTTTTTTTTTTAATTTTTAAAAGGTGAGGAGAAAACCATTTTTTTTTTTTTTTTTAACTTTTAAAAATTTTTACAGTCATGCATAAGTATTTTAGCCTGAGAAAGTATAATTTCTTTACAGAACAAGAACACTTTCAGTTGTGCTAGTCAATCAATCTGACCAAGTCGGTTATTTTTAATATGTGCAGATTGGATCAAGAAAAATTTAATCTTGATACCAAAAAAATGACAAGAAAAAAAATAAAATAACCTTTAAGGCACTGGTAGAAACATTCCAACTTTCATAGATATTGTTTATTCCATTTACTTTTAAAATTCAGGCCAAAGATTTTGTTAACCTTTTTCACTCTAAACTGTCTTGACACTGTAGGTGTTTGAATTTTATCAATGTTTTCATGTTCACCCCTGACATGTTCTCTACTGCAGCTGAGGGACATTGAAAAAAAGATGCAATCGTAAAGGATGTAATACTTATGAATAAGACAAAGTGCTGAAATTAATTGATCATAATTCTGATGCAGAGTCAATACCTCATTTTAGCAAATAGTTGATATTTTTTGATGACGGTGATGCCTATTCTAAAGAATGGCTAAAAATTAAAGAAAAAATGATTTACAGTTAAAGCCCCTCCCCCCAAGGAAGATAATCATAATATTGAAGAGGGTAACCTGTAACTGCTTGCAAAATACTGTGTGTACATAAAGAATATGTGTAACAAAAATATTTAAATGCCAATTCTTCATACCTGATCCTGAAGGGAAATTTTATAAAGTAATTTGTTTATGATGAACCTATCCTACCTAGAAATAAACAACAGATAGTGTGACTAAGTTATGGTGTCCAAGCACCAATAAATATACTTCATAGCTACACAGTAATTAACTGAAATTTTATATAGCTTGTGTTAAGTTGGCAACCTTAACTACATACAAAACTATTTGGTTGTGTGTATGTGTGAAAGCAAAGAAGTCCAATAAAACTTTTCAGTGACACAGTTTCATTGCTTTTATTTTTCAAGTATCTAAGAAATTACTGTCAAATTAAAAAGCAGTAGCAATTAACTACATTGCAAGTAATTAACTGTGATGTTCTCTCTTTTAAACACACTGAGGATATACCAATCATAAATTAAGGTGCTTCAAAAACATTTTTCTTTTTAAAGCTTATTTCATGTCAAATTTAAAGACTATAACTCCTATATATTATTAATATTATTATTGTATTGTGAGTGTGTGGGTAATTTAGTACTTTTTGTCTCAAATGTTATAATAGCAGATACAAGTATTGTGTTCCTGGCAATTTTAAAGTATTTATTATTTTCAAACCAAGCCATAAACCACTGAAGCAGCTTACAAAATTCTAAAAGTGAAAGGAAATGAAATAATTCCTGACTATACTGCCCAAAATTGGTTTATGAATTGTCCCTTGAAATAAAGCCCAGAATAGGATGACCATCAGTTTGAGATTATGATGTTTAAAATACATGGTAGAAGAGCACTTGAACATTTTCAGAACTAGGATCATCAAAGAAAACCATATGTAGAACAATATTATACAAACTTCAAAAACCTATAAGAGCTCTTGAGAAGTTCCCCATGAATAAATGAATATTTACAAATCTATTCTTGAAAATCTATTGCATATATGATCCCAACTCCACCAATGTTTGATGTGATGAGAAGTGAGTTTACTTACCAAACCGAGAAATCAAAAAACAATGCTTGGATTGTGGACAGTCCATAGAATGTGTAGCAAAACAAGCAAGATTTGAAAAAAAAAAAAAAAAAAAAAGTTTATGATTAGCATTTGATGGTATTTCAAGCAAATCATCCACTTTGAAATCGTACCAGATGGTCAACCCATTAACATCCTTTTCTGTGAACAGCTTGACTGAATATATACTTCTGAAGAAAAACATTATCACATATTCCAGTTTATGGCATTATTATTTCATGGACAGAATTGAAGACCTTGAACAGATACCCCATGATTTTTTGCCTCAAAACCAAATGTGTAGGTTTATCAAGGAATCAAACAACTGGCAAAAACATGGAGAAACAATAGAACATCATGCATTGCATTCTGATTTTTAACATGTTTGTTTTGTAATTTTATAATAAAGAGTTGATTAAAAACATAAAATACATTTGCTATTCTTTAATAACAGTGTCATAATGCTATAAAACAAATGTTACTAAAAATAGCTAAAGGATCAGTAGTTATATCAGAGTAGCTTTCCACAACAAATAACAATGCAAACTTCTCACAAAGGAGAGAAATATTACAAAAGACAGTGTACATAACATCCAATGCATCTATAGTAAAGAATACAAGAGAAAAAAGCAGCTAACCTCTAAAAATTATTTTAAGTGAAACAATTAAATCAAGCTCCATCTGAAATGAGCCCCAAATAAGAACAAGTATGGAAAGTTTAAAGTGAAAACAAGATACATACACTTGTTTTTGTCAAAAAAAAAAAAAAAAAAACAAAATAAAATCATTAATTCACAAGCAAATCAAGTATACATTTTAATGTTTCATTGAAATAATGGTACAGAAAAACAAATTTCACCTGTTAAAGCCATTCATATCAGGGGTTAGCAGAAGGTCATTTGAAAAAAGTTCAATTATGATATGATCTCATTAACATTACCTACAAAAGGCCAACAAGAGAGTCTTCTATAATAGAAAATGCTTTTCCAATCTCACCAATTCTCATATTAACATTACTAATACATCTTGATACTCAATTCTGTTCTAGTTAAGAATATTAAAAGTAGAAAGAAAAGTATTTAGCAATCTTTAAAAAAAAACAACAAACAGATGCAACATACATGTTAAGAAGGAGGTGAAGTATACACCAACCAAAAAATTTGTACTAAAAAACAAGGATGAAGATCATAGGCTGAAAAACAGGGAATAATGAATAAACTTGATCTCAGAACAAAGAAATCCCTCACTTTCTTGTCTATTTTTCTAAATCTATGCTGAAATTGATTATTTTTTTATGGCTTATCAACCTTTTGCAGGTTAAAGCCAGAAAGTTTTTTTAGATAGCAAGAATTTTCTGACGATAATGATTTATTGATACAAGTCCTACTAATTAACCCATAGCTGGTGAGAGGGGAAGAGGTGGATTTATACCTTTCCAAATTGTATTTGTACATAAGTGAATGTAACGAAACTGCCCGAAATTGGAACTCAGCTCTTCATTTTCCAATTCTGATCCACTATCCATTACATCACCTGCACATCCAAGCTTACAGCATCTGGTATTCCCAAGCGGTCACCAAGGTACTGACCAAGCTTGACATTGCTTAACTTTGGTTATCATACAAGAATCAATATTACAACATGATGTGGCCTATCAGTGCTGAAGTAAAGAATTTAGAAGTATATTTTTCATGGTAAATATTTTATGAACAAAAATTTCTTTTGTTATTCGTACAGATTAAGCTTGATATTCTTAAAGTCAGTAATTAATATATCATGCTATATGATAAATTTTCCTTGTATAAAATGTATTAATTACCCAGTTTTTTTTTCAGATATTAATAAAATGTGTAAGGCAACTTAAGAGTTATTTTGGCTTTAGAATATATCCAGTTTTATTTTAGATAGTACTAATTTCATTTATGACTTATCTAAACTATGCCAAAAAGTAAGTCATTTAAGCAAATACATTTTTTAAACCAGCTTTCATACAAAGATAAAATAAAATAAATAAAAAATTGATTAAAAAACTTTCAAATCCCTACATATGCTTGTAAGTGTTTAACTTCTTCAGAAATGAGTTCAATTTTTGCCAATTCAAATGAAGTGATTTCGAATTAAAGAAGGTTTCAATTTGTTAAATGTGAATGTCAAAGTTAAAAACACAAAGTTGTAGATCAATGGAAAAGAAGTATAGAAACAGTATTGACACACACACAAGGAAGACATTGTGATTACTGCTGTAACCTAACAAATATCATAGATTTTACAAAATTATTATTTCTGGCTTTCTTGGATAAAATTTGTAGGCTGCGCTTTCCAATTTCAAAAAAGGTGTAAAAATATGTGAAATTCTTTTTAATTTTCAAAAAGTTAGAAACTAAATTTAAAATGAAAGAAATACTGTTATTAATAATAGTCAACCATGCTTCACATAAGAAAGAAAAAAAAATAAAGTGAAAGGAAATTTAAAGTTGGAAATTCATTTGAAATTTTTGACAAACATAATAAAAAATCCACTAAAGATGATAACATTCTGGTTCATTTATTCACATTGTTCATAAAAATGTGCAGGTATATACTCAAAAAATTATCTGTGAATATGTTATATATTATACACACCTTCAGATTTTACTATCATCTTCCTACCTTGTATGTGAACCCTTGGTTTAAATTATGTGGTTAGTAATGCACTCGTTGCATGCCACCTTAAAAACTGATTAGTATAGACTCAAGAGGTATTCCCTGTCTCCTATAGTCAATATGGGAGGGACTGTAACAGCTGTAGAAAATTCTTCAAAAATTTGTGTTCACAAAACCAAGCTTGGTTTTAACACAATATAAAGTAATATTGTGTATGAAGTGTTAAAAACTTCACTATCCCATCATTTTGTTCAATTTATAAAAGATAAATTTATACATTTTATCATCAGAAGCATACTCTTTCAAAGAAGATTTTTTTTGTTTTTGCTTAGGGACATAAAAAAGACAAAAAAAGTGAGAGGATATTTGCTAAAACAAACATTTGAAATTATTATATATATATATATATATATATATATATATATATATATATATATATATATATTAAAAAAAATAAATAAATAAATAAGAGTTCAGAAATAATTTAAAATGAGAAATTTTTAAGATTTTCTTTTGGCTATTCTCCCCACCCCACAAGCAATAAAGACAAAAAAAAATTCTAGTAACCTGCAGGCTTCCTTTTCTGTAGTTATGCATAAAAACCTAAATGGATTTTCAAATAATTGAAAATTAAATACCATCATTATTTTATTCATTCTTGTCTCAGAGCAAATGTAATTAAATGAAAAATTTGACATTGAAAGAGAATTCTTTTTACATGAAAAAATAAAAAAATTTGCTTTCAACTATATATATATATATATATAAAATATTGCTTTATTGTGTCCATTCATAATGTAATGATTTCAAATAAAATTTTTCCATTATTAAAGAATAATTGATTTATTGTGGATCTGCAATGTAGCCATGAGGCAGTTAATAGTTGATTGAACTCCTACAAAATGTGTATTGAAAAAAGCAAAGAAATCTAACTTGATATATCAACTCAAAGAAATTTCTCATTTACAAAAAAAAAAAATACATGTACGGACATTTCATTTAAAAACAAAATTCTAAGTAAAATGTTTGGACTTCCTATTCCCCAAAACAAATTAGAAAATTACAAAAGTGTTGCAGTAACAATCTGCTTTGAAAGGAGTTGGGAAATTGATTAAACTTAATGGGGACAATATGACTTGGAATGCAGCTGCTTTTCATTTAACACTGATATTCTTGTGCACCAGTGATGAAGAAATTGAAAACACACACACACAGAGGATGTGATGGGTAAATTGTCGCCATTTTATATTTTTAATTCTGTGCATGTGCACTGTTTGTTTTTGTCGACTGCACATTATAGTAGGGTTAGTTGGGCACAGTCTGTAAGAAAAAGAGCACCATGACACAATTCATTCCATGAGAAATTTGGAAAAAGCGTACTATACTGTTTGTCATTCCTGCCCCAAGCTCCAATACGAACATTTCAGAGTGCTTGAGTGACCTCAGACACAGCAGAGGATGCAGAAAGAGTTGGATGAGTCTAATGGTGATTACAAAGGTGATGTTATGCCTCCATTCATCTTCCCACAGGACCTTAAACTCAACATTAAGTGCCTTGAAGAGGTAGTGCTGCTCAGGTTAAAGAGGGTGGCTGCTGGAAGATCCTATGTCTGACAGCAGGACTCTGCACTATGCCACCCAAGCAGAAGAACCCAGTCATGGCTGTCAGACAATTTCTGCAACCACATCACCCCTTACATCTGGCCACCTAGCTCCCTAGAATGCAACACCCTTGATTATCATATATGGGGAACAGTTGAGCAAGAGACAAAAACTTCTTGTAACACCAACTTAAATAAGGAGACTATCCAGAAAGGCTGCAGGAGATTCCAATGTCATATGGAGGCTGTGGTTGAAGCCAATGGAGATTTTATTGAATAAATTTACTCTTTAGTATTTCAAAATACTTTTGGTAATTTTGGTAAATATATCTGTTAAAATGAGATTTCAATATTATTTTCATTTTTGCATAATTTATACAACAATTTATCTATTGCACTATATATATATATATATATATAAAATGTGTGTGTATGTGTGAGTGTAGGATGCATAATAGTTTCCTAAACAAAAGTGAATATGATGAGCCAAAGTGGAACAGCTATAATGACTTGTTTCATTTTGCTGAGAGAGTATGCTCCCTCTGGTTAAAATGAAAAAAAGACAAAATTCTAAGTAAAAATGCGTTGGGATCTCTGAAGGTAAATGGAGACCATTACTTTATTTCACCCAAGACCAGACCAGACCAGACAGAATTTGAGATACACACATATATATATATATATATATATATATATATATATATATATATATATATATACAGGGATTAGACAAAATACTGTGAACAGCTTGCAAAAATAAGAATTTTTTTTTTCAATTCTTGCATTTACAGGTATTTACAAGCATCAAACTGGCATAAAAGGTAACTGCTCAGCACTTTAATCCATTACCTTGCTTTTCCACTTAATTAAATCATATCTTCAGGTAAAAGTGTTACATACTAAAATGTGTGACCTGTTGGATTTTCAAAGAAGATAAATAGTTTTTGCTCGATTAGAAGAAGCATCTGTGATCAAAACGTCTGAATTATTGAATGTGTCATGAGCTGTAGTGTCCACGGTTATGACAGCTTACACAAAACAAAGCAAAACATCATCAGTAAAGAGGAATAGTGGAGAGAAACCAAAGTTGATGAGCTTTAAAATGAATTTTGACAAAAAATCAAAACTACTACAGCAAAAGTGACATCAAAACTCATTACTCACCTAACCAATACTTTTTCTATACACACAGTATGTCGGGAGCTCCACAAAGCTGGTATCCCCAGAAACCTCTGATTACAAAGTTAAACACCAAGTTGCAAAACACAATTGTGTGATGATCATAAAAAGTGGACATTTGAGGATTGGAAAAACGTTATTTGGCCTTATGAGTCTCCTTTCATTTTAATTCCGACAAACGGGCGTGTTTATGTATGGAGAACAGCATGAAGCCCATGATCCAGGTTGCATAATCCCGACAATCAAACATGGAGGTGGCTCAGTAACGATTTTGGCAGCAATTTCTTAGTATTCTTCTGGTCCTGTCATCACTCTTAATGGTAGAATTACTACAGATAAATATCTTGACATCCTCAATGACAAGTCCTTACAATGGCTACCATACTGTTGCCAGAAAGTATGATATTCCAAGATGACAATGCACCCATACACACTGCAAAAAAAGTCATGGTTTGATGAGCATCATAATGTAATCAATGGCCAGCACAATCATCTGATCTCAACGTAATTGAACCATTATGGGGAGTTCTAGAGCAGTGAGTGAGGAATAGATTTCCTCCCCCATCATTGCAGAAGCAACTTTCCGAGATTTTGATTGAAGAATGGGATAAAATATCATTGAAAACAATTCAAAATTTATTTGATTCAATTTCATGCATAATCAAAGCAGAAGTCCAACACATTAGTCAATAAATAAATGTTTAAGCCAGGTGTTCACATTCTTTTGTTGAACCCACACATATATATGTGTGTGTGTGTGTGTGTGTGCCATTTGGTTATCGGTCTGGGAGTCGACCCCAGCATGCAGCACCTTTGAAAAGTGCCTGAAAACCATACCACTGGTTGACCCAAGCCTTGCAAGTGAAATTGGGTAAATGGAGTTCTTTGGCAGCTGTCATTGGTTGTACTAGCATGAAGTTGCAAGTCACCATGCTCAAGGGTTTGAGTGTACTGGCTTTTTCAGATTGTTGATCATGCCAGATAATGGGCTCTTTCCCAGTCAGCATAGTTGCAGTATAAACCACTGGTGAGCTCTGTGGGTGTTGAACAAAGACAAATATGCCTAAGCAGGCATCTGCAACAGGGATTGGCTAGCTGCCAGAGTAGACAGGCATACTCAGATATGAGTGACCACCACCACCACAGTATATATGTAAGAGAGAGGGTGGGGGAATCAATTCAATTATCGAATCTACAAATCTATTTACTAAGTTTTCCTAACCATAATAATTATTTTACAGGTATACACTCAAGACCAATTACAATATCCTGCTTTCAGTGAAAGGTTAAAATAAAAAGAAAAAAGTTGTACTATTAGAGTAGGCTTTTAAGATTAAGCCAACTCGTGATCTGTTAAGTTTGGCAATCACAGCCAAGAAAGAAAGAGGAAGAGAGCAAAATTGCCTGCTGGGGTAGACATTGCAATTCACAATCACTGGCAAAGCTAAAAAAAGAACAAGAGGACATGCAGAAAAAAATGTTCCCTCTCAACCAATGAGATTAGTTAATTCAATAACAACTACTGCTATTAATATCATTATTAGTATTACTACTGCTTTTATTACTCTTATTAGTTTCTATTATTAACACTTATTTTTATTAAAATAATTATTTACTATTGTTTATAAAAACTTGTGTTGTTATTGTCTCTGCCTATGAAGTGCATCAAGGTACAACATAATTCACATTTTTAGAATAATGTTTGAAATAATAAAAATCATCCTATTAATTTATTACTAAATACTGGAGCGAAGCAAATATAACTCCATTTGTCATTATTAAAACTAGTATTACTAGTAGTAATGGCAAAACAACTATTGTTGTCATAATTACTGCAACTAGTGCTGACATTACTTCACTATCGTAAGTGTCATTGTTACTAAGTGGATGTTGGTGAAATTTGATAAAAAAAAAAAAAAATTGTCAGTGATAATAGCATAAACATGGATAATTTGGATAAAAGCATCTTTCTATACAATTGTTCACCTGGTACAAGGCTCAAGAGGTAGAGGGTTAGTGAATGTGAGTTTTGTAAGGATGTAAAGGCAGGATGTAAAAAGTGTATATTATGAAGATAGATAATGAATGTCCCTAGACTTAAAGAAGTTAAGATCACAGTAATTAAGGAAGCATCCTTTTTGGTGTCTTTTCCACAAAGTAAGAGTTCTGAGGAAGAAACTGTTTAAGTGGAACTTCCTCCTTACCAGTGGAATGCAAAGGGGACGAGGTTGAGTTGACTGTGTATATGAAATAGCAGATCCAAGTTGTGAAGATCTTTATAGAAATTTTTTTTAATCATTTCACCTCAAGCAAGGCAATAAAGTCACTAAGACACAAGGGGGTTATTGAATGTGAAAGAAAACATTATTAAGGAGAGAGAACAGTAACAGAACAAGAATTAAAACAAAAAGATAACGATTGAGACTGCATTTAAATTTTTGAATATCAAAATTAGCTGGAAAGCAAAAAGCCAGAAGAGAGTTCCACAAACGAGAAGTGCAAAAGAAAAAACTTTTAGTATAGAACTAACCATTTGAACTGTAATAAGACAAGACCTTACTGCCAATCTAGTACTGTTCCTAAATTCATAAAGTCTAGGTACCAAAGAGAAAAGCTCATCAGAACAATTAGCTTGAAATTTGTTACAGAAAAGGCACAGGGAAGCTACGTTATGGTAGTTGGAAAGTAACTGAAGCTGAGATGCTTGGTCAGGATTAATAACAATGCAGATTCTTTGGAATTTATCAAGAATCTCTAAATACATAGTAGAAACACAAGACCAGATGTGGAAGAAATGTTCAATGCATAGATGAATGGTAGACTTTTAATATGCAAGATAGATTTTGACAAGAGAAATAGTCTAACACAACATGATGAACCAACTTTCTCAGCAATTGAATCAGTATAATATCACTATTTCATGTCAGTGGAAAATATTAAATATTATGGTAAATGAACTTAATTAGTATACAAGTGATACTATTTTCTCTTATTGTTACTAATATTTAACTTCTTTCCTGTATTATTATATACAGAGTAAATCCAGTTAGCTGCAAAATTTGTAACTTACTGGCCCAGTGACAGTATCCATAATCACATTCTCTTTAGAAAATCTAATATATCAAGTTTTGTATAAATTGATTTATATTCATTCCTATTCCAAGACAAATTTGAAACTTAAAGAATTTTTTTTGAATGGTATAACTACCTACTTTAACTGTTATTATATATATTGTACATTTCTTATCTAATAATAAAGTCTTTTAACACACACACGAATACAAAATCGTTTTATAATTGATTAGTATTGCTTTGTCTAGAACTCTTCCCTCCTGCTGAATCTAATAACAGAGTGGAAGTTACCTATCTTTCATTCTAATGTATATTTTTTTTAAAGATCTTGTAAATAAAAATATCAAACATACAATTGAATTTATTTATGAAACATAAATACATTACCAATTCATGATATCATGCTAAACCGCACTGATAATGATCTCAAATTTAAATCCACAAGCAATAATTATCTCAAATTCACACCAGACTAAAATCCTGAATTATAGATTTCTATTTAAAGCACTCTAAATTTGTAGTCCTCAATATCTATTTGCTTAAGAAAAAAATATATTGAAAATACTTTTAAATTCTGCCAATATCCTAATTATTTCACATATAACATGAAAATAAAAGCTTACAAAATCCACAAAAGCAAAAGAAAATAAATAACCTTGATAAAACTAGTCTCATAATATTACCTATCAACTCCATGATGACTATTTAATCAGTCAATATAAAATTTCTCAAAAATACAAAAACAATAAGAGATTTAATAAATACAAAACAAAATAGCTTTAAAACTTAAGCAGGAATATACAAAATAGATTAAAAAGAAAAAAAAGAAAAAAAAAAAGGTTGCATAAAATACATTAATGAGACATTTAGAAATTTAAAACTTTATATGAACATAAGAGATATAAATTAGAAAACAATATAATTAATGCATTAGTCATTCATTGTAATAAGTCTAAGTTTGACTTAAAGAATGCAGTGAAGAGAAAGAAATTTAATTAAAACAAAAATGTGTTGAAAGTGCAATAATTCCAGAATGTCTAAGATTATACAACATTTCCTTCTCTTACAAAATTATGACAAATACAATGTAGGATAAAAAAAAAAAATAAATAAATAAAGATTAAGTGATAAAAATAAAAAACTGATACAAAGCTAAATGAGATAAATTTAACATCTAGATATATCCAATGTCAAAAAGAATTTAAATATTTATTGTTTAAAATCATCATAAACTGTCACCAGCATTTGTTGTATTTCTTCCCTCACTTATATATATATATATATATATATATATATATATATATAATAATGCAAGACTCTTTGGTAAATCGAATCAAGTTCTCTCAGTCACTGTGTGTTTATCTAAAAATAAATATGCTTAAATTCACCTTCATCCCTGCCGTGTGCCAATGGCTTAGGGATAGAATCCCTTACTGATACCAATTCAGTTGGGTTTCGATCCTAGCTAGAGGCAACCGGACATCTAGCCACACTGATGAGCTGTGATACAGCAAAATAGTCAGTCTGTGGATGACTATATATTTTCTTTGCGCTTTGAACTTTCATGCTGGATGATTATTTTCGTCTAATGTACATGTTTTTGGTTCTTTCTTTTTTTTTAATACCTTATATAAGGTTTTCCGAATGAGTGTAGTTTCTTATACGTATAGGATTACTACTAATAAATTATAAATTCCCAAGAGGATAGAATCCAGGCAGAACTCAATGTCCAGGACAGAGTAAGAATATAATAGAAAAGGCTCAAACACTAATATTCCATGGCTTGAGCCATATATATATATATATATATATATATATATATATATATATATATATATATATATATATATATATACACACACACAAGTCCATCAATAAAACAATTATTTTGTCTGAAGAAGTTTCTCCTTTAAAGGAAAGTGTCACTACTCAGTTTTCCACCTTGCCTTTCCTTTACCCATTTTTATTTCTGTAGAACTAAAAATCCCGGTTGCAGTGCTATGCCATTTTTTTTTAGGTTACAGATTATTAGAATTATTAATGATACAGTAAATAAAATTAATATTGCTATTAAAGTAACAGTTAGTCAATTCAATGTTGTTAGATATAAGCTAACTGATACAGGACAGAAATTGTCAGAATCTGAGTGGACCTTTCAAAATTTACAGAATTAGCTTAATATTTTTTTTCTCTCCTATAAAAAAAGAAAAAAGAAGAAGAAAAGAAGAAGAAAAAAAAAAAAAAGAAGAAAAAAAAAGAAGAAAAAAAAAAAAAGAAAAAAAGAAGAAAAAGAAAAAAAAAAGAAGAAAAAAAAAAGAAGAAAAAAGAAGAAAAAAAAAGAAGAAAAAAGAAGAAGAAAAAAGAAGAAGAAAAAAGAAGAAAAAAGAAAAAAGAAGAAAAAAAAAAAGAAGAAGAAAAAAAGAGAAGAAAAAAGAGAAGAAAAAAAGAGAAGAAAAAAAGAGAAGAAAAAAAAGAAAAAAGAGAAGAAAAAAAAGAAGAAAAAAAAGAAAAAAAGAAGAAAAAATGAAGAAAGAAAAAAAAAATGAAGAAAAAGAAAAATGAAGAAAAAGAAAAAAAAAGAAAGAAATGTAATTGTTTGAATATTTAAATTGAGAATGCTAGATCCACAGGAAAAAGATTCTGCATCAACAGAATGAACAAATGTAGCAATGTATCTCCTATTATATCTTGTATAATGATTAAAGACCTGAGATAGGAAAACATTATAGACTTTTATAGTACTTTTCTTGATTCTTAATTTTTGTTAATGTCACTCATTTCAAAATAGCATTCACATACATTTTCCAGGGAAATACTACATAGATGAGAATAATCTGATGAAAGGTACGTGAATCTTAATATTATCACTCATATCACTCTTACTGATGTAAGAAGTAATATGAATTTTTTATATTAATTGATACTATTAGAAAATGCTAAATAATTATTAAATAATTTTGGAAGGGCAAATGAATACTATCCAAAAGAAAAAAAAAAACTAAAAAAAAAGCATTTAAATTTATATTCTTACTGAGTGTGATATTAGTAGTGCTTCTACTGATATCATTTTAACAATTATACTTAAAATGACTGTTAAAAGAAAATGACAGGATTAGGATAAAATTACATGAATTTAATTTCCGGGTGTTCAGATATCAAATGTAAAAGTGCAAGGTGACATAATTGATTGCAAAACAACAAATAAAACCATTGAAATGGTTTTGATTCTAGTGATTCAATGTTTAAATCAGTTCTTACTAAAGTCAATAAGAAATCTAAAATTCCTTCTCAAGTAAATAATGTTCTAATCAATGGTAGATGTAATGAAATAATGGTAGCTAAAATGATAAGAGTAACTATCATTAAAAAAAAAGTCGATGACTGTCAATTTGTTAAATAAGTATGGCCATTGCTGACATGTTTGATCTACGTTTTTAGTTCTTATGAATTCTTGTTCTGCAGACACAGCAAATAATTTCCTCTACAGGGCCTGGCTGGTTTTGTAAATTCTGTTCAATTTTCTATCACACACACATCTATATATATATATATATATATATATATATATATATATAATTGTGTGTGTGTGTGGGGGGGGTGTAATGGATAGCGTCTTGGAATGAGTAATTGCAGAGCTGTGTTTGAATTCCAGTCAAGTTTGTTACATCATGAAAGTATGAATCCATCTCTTCATTTCCCCCTAGCTATGGGTTAAATAGTAGAAAACAGAGCTCTTTAGCCTAGTCTATCAACCAATCTAAGAGAAAGACAACCCCTAATTAAAAAACTTTAGGTTGATCATTTGGAGACCATGTGATACACTATGAACTCTAGTTCTTGGTATTTGGTTTTTTAAAAGTGTGGTTGGTTCTGCACAAGCCTTCACCACTATAATCACATATATGCAGCTAGTCTGTTCAGTTCTAAAAACTGAGATACTGTGCTCTTAAAGACTGACGACAATGAGAGAGTTGACCACACACACACACACATATATATATATATATATATATATATATATATATATATATATATATATATATATATATATATATATATATATATACACACTAGCAGCAGAGCCCGGGGATGTAACAATAAGAGATAGATCAAGTATCGACCATCATAAAGACTGAAAAATAAAATTGACAAAGATTATTGTTTAAGGTTGACGGACACGCATGTCTTAGTGTTTTTTTTTTTTTTTTTTTTTCTTACGAATTGGTCAAACTCAAACAAAAACATTGTTTTCAATCGTTATGAGTCTACCGATTAAATAGAATTTTATTATAAACAATTGTCTTGTAAATGGAATTTTTAAAGCATTCTGAATGTAAAAATAAAGAAAAACAAAAACAATTGTTTTTCCAATTTTTGGCACTGTCAGAACCACCGTAAAGTAATTTTACATAGTCCTGTGAAGTTTTGTTGAAATCGGTTGAAAAATGTAGGAAATCTGATCAAATATATAAACGAACACACACACACACACACAACCTGGGTTTTATAATAAGTATAACTCGATATGAGTTGTCCCCCTTTCATTTCGCGAAAGCGATGCCTCTTAATCGTGTTTTCAAATTGATTTCGTGCAAAAACAATTGTGTTTTTCCAATTTTTGGCACTGCCAGAACCACCGCAAGGTAATTTTTACATAGTCCTGTGAAGTTTTGTTGAAATCGGTTGAAAAATGTAGGAAATCCGATCCAATATATAAACGTACAGACACACACACACAACCTGGGTTTTATAATAAGTATGATATATATTATATACATATATATATATATATATATATATATACATACACACATACATATATATGTGGTGCGATGGATAAATTGTCATCTAAATTATGCAAAAATGAAAATAATACAGTCATCTCATTTTAACAGATATATTTACCAAAATTACACAAAAATATCTTGAAATACTAAAGAGTAAATTTATTCAATAACATTACCATTGGCTTCAACCATGGCCTCTAAATGACTTCAGAATCTCCTGCAACTCTTCTATATGGTCTCCTTGTTTAAGTTGGTGAGTGCTGCCATAATCATTGCCTTCTTTTCATCTTTGGTATTACAAGGAGTTTTGTTGTTCTCTTGCTCAACTGCACCCCCACATATAATAATCAAGGGGATTGCAGTCTAGGGAGTTAGATGTCCAGATGTAAGGGGTGATGTGGTCGCAGAAATTTTATGACAGTTATGGATTCACCTGCTAGTGTGCCATGGTGCAGAATCCTGTTGCCAGACATAGGGTCTTCCAGCAGCCACCCTCTTAACTCAGGGCATCACTCCCTCCTCTAGGCACTTTATGTAGGCCTTTGTGTTGAGTCTGAGGCCCTGTGGGAAGATGAATGAAGGTATAACGTCACCATCATTAGTGATGACTCCAAAAACTTTTGTAATCACCATCAGACTCATGTACTGTCCTCAGATTGGTACTCAAACACTCTGAAATGTTCATATTAGAGCTTCCGGTAAGAATTCCAACTAGTACAATATGCCATTTCCATATTTTTGGCAGAGTTAATTGTGTCATGGTACCCCTTTTCTCACAGATGATTCACAACTGACCCTATTGTACTGTGCAGTTGACAAAATCAAAAACAAGCAACGTGTATGCACAAAATTAAAAATATAAAATTGGCAACAATTTACCCATTGCACCTTGTGTGTGTGTGTGTGTGTATATATATATATATATACACACACACTCATATATGCATATATATATATATATATATATATATATATATATATATATATACACACACACACACACACACACACAAGGTTTTAATATTTGTTTAAAATTAGTAACTTTTCTTTAAGCTTTTAGTAAGATTTTTTAATGGAACGAGCATTTGCAATTAAGTTTCAGAGTTTGTGGCTTACAATTCTATACTATCAAGTGATTGTTACAAGAATCATTTTCATATCAAAAGTCTGTCCAGTAAAAACTTATCCGTTCAGGCTTACTTAAAGGAATGAATATGAAAAGCTATATTATCTTGTGCCCTTACCAGTCACCTTATTGATAAATTATAGAGGGAATAACATGGAAGTATATTTTCTTTAAATTTCTTGAGGCATTCATTGTATAGCAGACATGGATGTAGATGGCCTGCACTATTAGACATTCAAATAAACAAAAGGTTGCTGATTTACAGTAGATAGCACATAAAAAGGCCAAGCAACAACAACAACAACGTTGCTACAGTAATAGGTAGGGCTAGAAAACACTCCTTGTCACTTAACACATTCAACTTCATGAATCAAATGTAACTGTAGGGATGGAAAATTGAAAAGAATATCATTTAAAAAGGCTGATATTTGGAAAAGTGCTTGTATGCACACATAATGCATCTTGTCAAGAAATGTCTGTCTAAAAGGTCTTGTCACTAAATTTGATCAACATTATACATAAATTCAGCAGTTGCATTACAAGTAATAAAATTTGCATGTTTATATAGCTATGTATGTAGATTTCTATATAGTTATTCCTAACCAATCTTTCATATAAATACAAGTTTATCATTTCATATTTTATAATCATTCTAAATATATTATTTCCAAGTAGTCATTTCCTATATTTAACATTAAATCTACTTTGATGAAGAGTAGTTTCCAAAATAAGTGCATGCAACATAAATCAGAAATTTCATTTCTGAAAATACAAGAAGAAAAAATAGCTCTTGCCTAAGCTTCCTAAAGGTCACAAAAAGTCAATCTTATTTAAAATAAAAATCACAGTTTGTTATGATTCCTCCTCTTTAAACAAAACAAAAACAATACAAGGATATAACAATTTATATCTGGCTCAACATTGCAAAATTCATAACTGATTCCAATACTTTGTAAGTCCAAATATTTGCATTTATTTGCTAAGTAGGATTGTGGGTAGAATGGTAAAATGGCTTAAAAAGATCTTCCCAGTGGACATGATATCAATGGTTTCAACATAAAGTAAACATTTTTGCCCTGTGCAGGGTTTTCAGTTACAAGCATACCAAATAATAATAATAATAATAAAAAAAAAGTTATGATAATGCAAAGATGTTTAGAATACATTTAGAAATTCAACTAGTCTCTGATAATTTCTCATTTATTCATTCAGTTTTTAAAAGGTCATGGTTTGATAGGCGATGAATCAAGTATTTGATGTATTTTTTTTTTGGTTGGAGGCAGAGGAGGTTTCAGGTTTGATACAATGAAACAGGAAATCTAATTGAAAAGAAAAAAACATGAAGAAAACAAAAAGATTAATCATTAACTTTGATGATGATGATGGAGAGAGCGGTCGAATCCATAACTTAGTTATTAACTGAATTAGGATTTCATTTGTCAATGGATAATGTTTGATCCATGTGATTAATGGAAAACATTGGGGTAATTGCATCAACAAAGGAAATTATGTAGCAAAATAAGTATTTATTGTCTAGTATAAATGATTTTTTATAACATTAGGTTACAGACTTACTGACAATTGTGTGAGCACATGAGTCATTCATTACACAGCATTTACGTAACCCAATGCTGCCATGCCTGCATAAAACAATGTAAATACCCTAGCAGGACTAAAGAACCATCTGTGCTTCCAATACTTGAGGATGTATAAGGATGACTGCTCAAAAGAAAGTCACAGCAATCATATATGTGTGTAGGGGGGAAGGTTGAAAGTTTTTTTGTTCCTTCCTGTAAAAGTTTTGATGTTTGATCATTTTGTGAAGTGGGTCAGACATATATATGTCCAGATAAGATAAAGCCCACCTCACAAACCTTATAACCCACCTTTTCTCTATTTTTTTTTTTTTTTCATAAAAAGAGGTTTTATTTTGATTTTAAATCTAAATAAATCATTCACTTGTCAGTATTTTATAATTGCCTGATGTGCTGCATTGATATGCATTGAAACATGACTGCAATTGTGTAGTGATTTTGACATGTTTTTGGTGTAATATCCTTTTATTTATATATATATATATATATATATATATATATATATATATATATATATAAGTCACCTTTACAGTAACAGTTTTTTGACAAAAGTTGACAGTGGAATGTTGTGGGAGGTTCATATTTATAAGAGGATCTGCTTCTTAAAAGGTCAGACTGACTGATTAATACTCACAAGATGATAACCAGCACTGAAGCTTAACTAAATACTGTTTCTATCAACCCCTGCCATAAAAGTTCAATCAAATCTTATTCAGAGAAAATTAAAATGTGTAAAATATGATCTTAAAGCAAAACCAGACTACAGTTGCCTTAATAAAGTACCTCATAAGTCAAAATGTGTCAGCTAAGTTTTCCTTTTGTCTTTATTCAAATTGTTTTTTTATAGAAATACTGTTGCTAACATTTATTTATTTACATATATGGAGATATATATATATATATATATATATATATATATATATATATAATAAAAAAATGTCATATCTTGAAGAAATGAGCAAATCCTGCACACTCATCAGTGGCATAAATCTTGATGACTTGCTCATACATTTAAGCTAAAAAAAATAAATAAATGTTAGCATCAGAGTATTAAAATGAAGGTCATGAGATTTAGGATTTACTTGAGCTATTTGAAAGTTGAAAGTTCATTATCCATAAATTACAATAATAAAAGATAACTATTTTAAATAATTATTCTCAACTAATGTTAATTTTTGGTGTCTTTTCCACAAATTAAGAGTTCTGAGGAAGAAACTGTTTATGTTATGATGTTGATTTGGGGTTAGTAGAGACAAACACCAAATAACACATAACAATAAAAAGGGTTTTAATAGGTTGGTAAAAAGGTACAGAAATCGCCTGAGTAGTCAATAACTAGCTCAGCTAAGAACTTCTCTGTCTATCTGTCTTCCCCATATCAACCGACATGCCACTATTTAAAGTCTTTGTTCACAGACGCAGACAAGTTCATCTTCAAGAGGGGTGGTAGGTTTCTGACACAACAGTTTAAGTGAAACTTCCTCCTTACAAGTGGAATGCAAAGGGGACGAGGTTGAGTTGACTGTGTATATGAAATAGCAGATCCAAGTTGTGAAGATCTTTATAGAAATTTTTTTTAATCATTTCACCTCAAGCAAGGCAATAAAGTCACTAAGACATTGAATGTGAAAGAAAACATTATTAAGGAGAGAGAACAGTAACAGAACAAGAATTAAAACAAAAAGATAACGATTGAGACTGCATTTAAATTTTGAATATCAAAATTAGCTGGAAAGCAAAAAGCCAGAAGAGAGTTCCACAAACGAGAAGTGCAAAAAAAAAACTTTTTAGTATAGAACTAACCATTTGAACTGTAATAAGACAAGACCTTACTGCCAATCTAGTACTGTTCCTAAATTCATAAAGTCTAGGTACCAAAGAGAAAAGCTCATCAGAACAATTAGCTTGAAATTTGTTACAGAAAAGGCACAGGGAAGCTACGTTATGGTAGTTGGAAAGTAACTGAAGCTGAGATGCTTGGTCAGGATTAATAACAATGCAGATTCTTTGGAATTTATCAAGAATCTCTAAATACATAGTAGAAACACAAGACCAGATGTGGAAGAAATGTTCAATGCATAGATGAATGGTAGACTTTTAATATGCAAGATAGATTTTGACAAGAGAAATAGTCTAACACAACATGATGAACCAACTTTCTCAGCAATTGAATCAGTATAATATCACTATTTCATGTCAGTGGAAAATATTAAATATTATGGTAAATGAACTTAATTAGTATACAAGTGATACTATTTTCTCTAATTCATAAATTCCACCAACAAGTGGTATAAAGTTTGGAATACATAAGTTTGGAATACGTAAATTATTCGGAAGGATTAAATTTTATTACTTATGAAATAGTAATATGACAAAGTTAAGGGATTTTCTTCTTATTGGTGGGGGTATCTGTTAATGAAGAGGAACTGAAAAATCAGCAGCACTGAAATCAAATACTAGATCACGACAACCAAGGCATGGACAAGACTTCCACACGGAAGACCACACATATGGGATGAACAAAACTGAAACACTGTAAACGCAAACAAGGATGAATGAATTTGAAATGACACTAGGCAACATGAACAGAAATCCTTGATAACACATAACAATTCCATTGTACAGTCAACACAGCACATTAGACATAGCTCCTTTCTGAAAAATCTGCCAGCTTTTACAGAGCCTAAAAGCTTAACAGTTGGCTTGTAAAAGGAATCATTTTCAGTGTCCTGACTATTTAATTGGGAAGCTGATAGACATTTTCTTCATAACCAGATATCTAAGGGTTTGCACTGGCTCTGTTCCTGCAGGGCAGCCATTTAATTTCTTTCTACAGAGACAGCACACTAAACATCATCTTTTTGACCAACAGGGCTGGGTACAGTTATCAGTAGCAGTAAGCAGCTCCATCTGCATTTCATTTCTGCCACACAAAGCTAGACTTCTTTTTTGCATATTAACAGGGAACATCATAAGGCTTATATGAAATGAGTATTTGTAAATTAGATAAAAATAAATTAAACATCTCTAAAACACAAAATACTCAAGATAAAATGTAGTCATTTCCAGAAGACAAAAACAACATCAAGAGTTTAGAAATAAAATCAAAAGAGCTTAATTCAGACTCAAATTTTTTTGTAAATAAGTAATTTCTTTTTTTTTTAGGGGGGGAAAAAAAAAAAAAAAAAAAAAAAGATACTGACATCTTGAAGTGTGTGCTAACAAACATCATAAATAAGCAGCCTTTCAACTAAAATGACGATTATTTGATAAAACTTTGTCATTATTTAATACTAACGTATTCTAGACATTGTAATTTTTTGTGATGATTTTAGAAGAGAGTAGTAACTTGTTAAAAATCCTCAATGTTTCAAAAGAAATATTTGGGACAGATACTGAAATAACATTTGGTTGGTTGATGGAATCTTTTTTCTTTTTTAACAGTTTATCAATGCTTTGCAGGTAATGTAAAGCCATAAAATATTTTTAGATTTGAATAATTTTCTTTTTGAGATAATGATTTACTGATGCAAATCTTACTAATTAACCCATAGCTAGGGGAAAAGAGGATTTATTTGCATGTAAGTGAATATAGCAAACTTGACTGGAATTGGACATCGGTTCTCTAATTTCCAATTCTGAGCCATTATTCATTAACCATACACCCAAACACACACATATCCAAGCTTACAGCACCTAGCATTTCCAAGTAATTACCAATCTAGATATTGACTAGGTTCGCTGTTGCTTAACTTTAGTGATCATGGAAATGACATTTGGTAAGCATCATTGGATAACTAATTAAAATGAATTTTGAGGGAAAGATAGATAAGTTGTTATATTTACTTAGTGACTTTGTACAATACTTACGACTGGCACTCCGTGGAGACATGATTTGGAAATTCATATCTACAATCCATAATCATGGTTAAGGTTTCACTGTCGTTAGCTTCATAAAATGGAGGAGTACCACATACCAACATATAAAGCATAACTCCTAGACTCCAAACATCTGAAAAGAAAAACAGAAAAAAGTGTAAGTTATTAATTCCATAGAAAATGTTTATTACATAAAAAGTCAGATTGTCATAATAGGTAACTGAATCTTCACATTAAAATGAATGTGCACAAATATAATAATTTATTTAATATGTATTTGCTGAAATCTGCAAAGTTAATGATTTTTGAAAGAAAAGTGTTAGAAATCATGAGGGTAGAAATATTGGTAATTCTTGTTCAGTAGAAATGCTGTGAATACCAATGTCCTAATGCCACTAATGTTTGCGATTGTGGAAAAAGTAGCAGTGATGATTGTGGTAGTATTGTCAGTAGGGATAGAGAAAGTAATGATGAGTGGCAGCTAATGGAAAAACTGATAGAGATGGAAGCAGTGAGTGCGATGGTGATGGGAATGTTGCATTCAAAGTGGTAATGATAAAAACAAAGAGAAGAATAAGGAAAGTCAGTATGGCAGTGGGAGACTACAGAAAAACTAACAATTTGAAAATAAGAAAATTGTAAAAATGGCCAGCTGTAGGAGATTTCATTCAGAAATAGCACAAAAAGAGAACAAAGTGTAAAATGTGTGCCTGCATAACACCTTCAGTGTGTTGTACATATATGCATTTGTGAATAGTTTCTCAATATCTTATTTGTATGTGTAGGAAAATATGCTGCCTGTATGAAGAGGATATTTATGTTCTGGTTAGTTACCTGTACACATCTGCACTCAGCCTTGCAAAATATGTGCATAGAGTAATTTTCTACACACATACCTAATTAAAATTGTGTGTACAGTTCTATACTATTGTTGAAAAAGAAAACATTTTTGTTATATCCTTTATTCCTGCTACCCTTCTTTATTTTATTTATTTTTTTTTTTTTTAAATACTAGCAAAAATACTTTTTACTATCAAAGTTAAATAACCTCCAAGATCACCATTAAAGAGAATAGTAGTTTTACTATTTGAATTTTCTAATGAATCATAATTCCTAATAATTGAATAAACTCCTTGTGAGTTCAACAACTATAAAATACTCATGGAAATTCCCCTATTGCAATAATAATAAGTATGAATGCAGGTCATTATTTAAAGAAGTAAGAGGGTACAAATGAAGCTTGGAAATGATACATTTCTCCCATTGAGTGAAGAATATATTAAACACATGAGAGCATTATCACCCACTATTTCTTTTTGTCACTGAAACCAAAGTGTCTCTGATATGCCGTTTCCACTGTTTATGAAGTATTTCTATTAATTTACTGATGACAATTAAATTGGTATGTTCCAGAGATAAATAACCCTATACAATATAAAAGTAAAAGTGAAAAATTTATTAACAAATGTTTGTAAAATGAGTACAGAAAAAAAGAAAGAAAAGAAAATACAAAGAAGCTATTCAACTTATGGGATAATGAATTCAAGTCAAAACAATAAACAAAAAAACATTCATTTACATTTATTTTAATTTCTTCATATAGAGTTAAATTGGATTTTGGGAATTAGTGCCATAATGGACTGGTTAATGTAGATTACATTTCTAAGTACAACGATTCATTAATCTGAAGAAATATTTTTTTTAAAAATATTTTTTTGCACTTATATGCCAGTTAACTCTAGAGGCAACACTTAACATTGAGAGATGTTTAACGAAACCAATAAAAAAAAAAAAGAATGAATTTCCACAATTTATAATCAAATGACATTACAAGATATGTTATATCATTGATGCATTTCTTTAAATACACTGAAATTACATGAAATAATGAAACATTTCCTTATAGGATTTACTTGTATAGCTCCCATATAAACAGTAGTTTAAGACCAGAGATTCTTAAAGTGGGAAATACTACCCCTTTCAGGTGGCTAGAAAGAGTCAAAGAGTGATAATAAAAAAAGGAAAGGATAGCATCAGATTAAAAATCTATATGATAAAATGTACGTCATAAACTTAACGTGTATGCTTCACAAAGAATAAAATTAATACACAAAAGCATGGTTTTACTTTCCTTTGTAGTTTAAAGTTAGAGTTAAAAATCCAAACATTTGTTTGTATCTTGATTATATCATCTAGAAAAGGGATGCACCACATGCTCGGCAGATCAGACACGACAAATGCTGTAGAGACTAGTAAATGGTGATCATCACATTTTCACATCTGCAAGTAGTAAGGCTCTAGATTTATCAGCACTGCAAGTTATCAATCTTTTAATTTACATTTAGCTTATAATTTCAAATATGATTGAGTAATATTAATGGAGGCATATCATAGCATATGGATTGTCAAAACTAAAGCCCCTTTTAAGAGACAAAAAGGGGTTATCACCTCAATGTTCAAAATCACATTGAGATAAAAAGCAAGAAAATTTGTTAAATTATTTCCAGCTCCTGACAAACAATGATTTCATTAAACTATAAACTGCACCAAATAATTCCTGCATATATATATATATATATATATATATATATATATACAATAGGTCCCTACACTAAAATGGCATTTATTTAATCACAAAGTTCAGAATATTTTAAAACTAAACATTTTGGGAGCATATTTCAGAGTTTATGAGACAATAACAACTAAAAAAAATCAGATTTAAGTCAGTCAACAAGAACTTTTTCATGACTATCCATATAAAAAATTCCAAGCTGCAAACTTCCTTTAAGATATTTTTTCCCCAAGTACTGCAAGTTTTTATCAAGAGCCAATGTAGTTCATAATCTAATACAAGGAAAACAAGAAAAAAAAAACTTTCACATTAATACTTGATTATATACATACATAAAATTGAAAGAATGTCATGGACAAAAAAAAAATTCTTTAGCATGCATTTTTGTATATTGTATTTGAATTTATAATACTTAATATTCCTAAAAACGTTTTGAGTAAACAATTTTCACAGGCATTTCATACTGTTTCACATGTCTTTCAAAAAAAAAAAAAAAAAAAATCTAAAATAAATAAATTCACAAGCGTTATTTCAACTCTATATGTTGATATAAAAAAAAATCTGTAAAACAAAATATCTGTACAATTGCTCTTTGTTTTTTCCCCAGCAAATAAAACTTGTTGATTTACTCATATTTTAGGCTTTTACCTATATATATCTCTCTCTCTCTATCTATCTCTCTATTGAATTTTGCCATTTAGTCTGAACCAAACAAAAAGCCATTGCTTACACATAGTTAAAGAAAATTAATGATCAGTTTCTAGTAATAGAAATTGTAAGCATTATCTTGTAGTTGTAAAGACTTAAGGATTCAAAAAGTAGCCAGATATATTTAAAAAAAAAAAAAAAAAAAAAAAAAAACATTTTTGATGCCGAATCAAATATGGCCACAAGATAGCAAACAGAAAAGAATTTTAGGCAATATAGTGTCAAGTATCTGAATTATAGATTTGTATCAGCAACATTTACATTCAATTTTTCTTGCTGAATGTTTACGGACGCAAACAGTTAGGAAATGAGTAATGCATTACTTTAGTGGTGATAGCAATGTATGTGACAAGTTGCATTCTGGGTAGCTGTGAACCTACAAAACGAGTGCCTCAAAAATGCATAGCCAATAGTGGCGATTATGTGGAAAAAGTGTTTTGTAATGATAAATTTGCTCTAACCAATGGTGTTATTGTACTCCTTATAAGCTATTATAATTTCTATGGAAATAAATAGGATGTATTATTTTTGGAGTTTCATTCATAATTTCAACAAAGGGAATGGCTTATAAAAGAAAACCAACAGAAAATTGTATCATCAAAGGCAAACATTTCTAAGGGTCAGGGTAAATGATTGTATGCTTATTTAATATCAGCTAATGATAACATGACCAACTGCAATGTTATTGGTCCTGACCCAGCATCTCAGCTTTAGTCACTTTCTCAATGCCATAATGTAGCCTCACTGTGCCTTTTCTATAAATACTTTCATAAATGTTCTGATCAACTTTCCTCCATGGTAAATAAATGGTTATGAATTTAAGCACAGTATTAGATTAGGGGCAAAGTCTCGTCATTTTATAGTTGAAATGGCTCGATGTAATCAGAAGTTCTATGCTAGTAGCTTCTTTTCTCGCACTTCTCACTCATGGAATTCTCTTCCAGATTCTTGCTTTCCAGTCAAATTCGATCTTCAAAAATTTAAATGCAATGTCAATCTTTATTTTCTGTCTTCTTGATTACTGTTCTTTTATGTTCACTATTTAATGTTTCACCTTTTATATTCTTTCACAATTTGTAATCCCTGCATCTAAGTGGCTTTATTGCCTCACATGGGCTGAAATCATAACCATAACACCAGAGGTCATACTAGTTTCAATTGCTCTGTGTAATTGAACTCCAAGATAGGTCTGCATTTACAGACCTATTTGTTTAACCATGAAGTGTGCTAATTAAAGTCCTTTCCAAAATTGTTAAGTTTATTCAATACTGTTGATTTTACAACTACACAAATGAACTGAGAGCAATAAATATAAGGTATGTAAGGCTTGCCACTCTTTTACTTGTCAAACCTAAATGCTACTACTGTAGATTATGGAATTAAAAAAAAAAGATTTGCTTTCATAACTGAACTCTAAGTTGATTTTTTTCCAAAATGGCTATAGCTAAATTTAAGGTGAGAATTTCAAGGTATTATGAGATAATAATCAGAAATGCTATGATAAAAGAAGAGATCCAATACATATCAAGAAATATTTGGAGAAACGCCAAAGATAAATGAATGTACAGCATAGTGGCATTGCACCAGCGGCCAGAGACAGCTGGTATGAGTTTTATTGTTTCCAGTACTAACAGATCACACTCGACCACCTACACCAGTCTGAAATCAATTTTTGTGACAATAATGTAGAATAAAACAGATTGCAAGAAAAAAAGGACCCATTTTTCATTTGAATTGAAGCCAGAGTTCAAGCAACTTGACATTTTGTATGAAATCATAAGCTTCTTGACTTTCTAGCTACTCCTCAATTTCTCAGTTAGACACAAAAGTCCTAATATACTAATAGTAATTAAAAAATGTAATAATAGCTATCATTTCTCATAATATAATAAAATTTACTTTCCAATAAGAATTTTTCTTTAAATCAATATAGAATAATGAGCACCAATATTCTAATACTTAAGAACATCAGTTCTCTTATTTCTGAAATACTAGAATTATTAGCAATATAGACAGTGCATGAAGATGAACAAAAAAAGCAAAAAGGGAAAATGCTAATATTATGAATGTTGGGCAGATATACTATCCCAGTAACAGTAATGCTCTAAGAGGGTTGTTAATAGTAGTTTCAAAATCAGGAGAGTGGGTGTGTCACTTTGATATTGGGCAGTCAGAATGCTGAGTCATGAGAGTTTTGCCAATTAAGAGAGTGGGGGAGAAGAAACAACCTTGACATAAGGGATGGAATATAGACTGACCATGAAACAGTGAAAGCAAGGGTAGTTAAGTCCCAAGTGGGTGGTGATCAAGTCAGGTTAAGTGAAGTTGTATCAATATGGTCTATCTCAGTTTGATACATATGGAGAAAACAAAAAGCAAGCTGGAACTGAAAGAACATAATGTTGAACACACCCAAATGATAAAATAAGAACTGAATTCTTCAATATCATCCAATAGGGACTTAATGCTTCCTATATATAATTTGGAAAACTTTCTTTTTCAAATATTGAAATTTTTGTTGTGCACAAAACACACATATATATATATATATATATATATATATATATATATATATATATATATATATGTGTGTGTAAAAATTCGCCTTTCTTTCAACTGTGCACTGATGGCCTTGGGGGGAAAATCTGAGTCTTGCCAAATCAGTTGGGTTTTGATCCCAGCTTGAAGCAATCGGATGTCTAGCAACACTGATGAGCTGTGATACAGCAAAAACTGTCTGTGGATGACTATATATATATATAAAATTATGTTAACATCATGGTTTTGTGTTTTCTGTTCATCTTGCTTTATTTGCAAACAATTATTATACTCACCTTAATATTATTTCTGTAAACTTCTGAACTTAGCAATCTGGACCACATACAATAACATATCAAGGGAAATAATGGGCCACTACATGACAGTGAAACATTTTAGGGAAAACTGACACAATATGAATCAATTTAATATGGAATTTGTTTAGTATTCTGTTATAAAAATCAATTCCTTCTGATGAGACAAAAGTAAATGTAGTGGTGGATAAATAAAAATTGCCATTCTTCAAACAAAATTTGATTTGTTAAAAATTTGAGAAGCATTTTAATAAGTTCTTCACTTTGACTGTAGTTTAGCTTTGTCTGCCATTTTGTTCAACCTTGAAAGAAAATCAAAATTTTTTGCTTCTTTGTTTTAAATATACACACATCTAAGAAAAAAAGACTATGGAATGCTGTGAAAAGTACTTACAAATTAAAAGCAATTTAAATTTTAAAATATCTTAATAAAAATGACTTTAGAATTTTCCAGTGATGTAAACAAAATTGGTGTTCATGCCACAAAATAGCATTTATTGCAATTTTTTCTTTTCCTTCCTCAATGAGACTACAGACAAAGATGGGTGAGCAGTAAGCTGCTAGTATTGAACAGTTGCAGCTAACAAGCATTGGTAGGAGTGAATGAAAATGAGGGTGGAAGCAAACAACTGTCATGGACAATAGATGGTGCATTGATTTGCTCTGGCAAGAGTCAATCTTCAGTTTGCTCTTTTAGTAGCTGATTGATTCTTACAATCTCTATAAAGATACAAATGCACACATCAGGGAAGTGCAAAAGTTGAGCTAGCTGATAGGCAGCATCATGCATCAGAGGTCAATGAGATTTTCAGCTAAGTGCAAGTCTATGAATATACAGAAATAACATTGGACACATTGATATCTATATGGGTTATGTACTACCTAGAATTAATTTTACTCCTCAATATAGATGTTTGGAGACATGTTACATATATATATATATCAGTCAGGTAAAGGAAATATACAGATTGAACAAGTATACATACAAAAAGTCTGATTCTGTCAGTAATGCCTGCTTTAATTCTTGACCATATATGCAGTATAACAGGTTGAGTACCGAAATTTGCCAAAATAATTCTGAGGTAAAAAAAAAAAATTAAAAAAATACAAAATTTGGTATTTCATCATTGATCCTTTTCCATTATATAAAAAAATATTTAGTTTGTTAGTATAGAAAATGATTAAAGCTAAATAAGGAAATGGTAAAGTAGTAGTAAAGTCTGTGAGCTAAGATAAGAAATTCTAAAACCTTGCTATGCTAGTTTACATGTAGTTAGTGTTAAAATACAAATATGATTACTATTTTCTTCCATTCCTACAACCAGAAATGACTTTCCTTTATATTTATATATAAAGTTTTACAGTGAATAAAACTTTAAACATATTTATTTAATAAATCCTACCTGAGACATTATATGTCATTTAAACATAAGTGTCATAATAAAGACAGTATAAATTACAAATGCATATATTCTGGTTTGAATTATTACAAAGAAAAAATTATCAATAGTGAAAATGGTTAATCTAAAAACAGAAATGATTGAGGAGGATTATAACATTTAAATTAATTAAAACAAGTTTTTGGAATGCTAAACCTATTCAATAATTTGTTTAAATAAAACATTCCTATTCGGCACATTCAACTATAGATATGAATATACAGTTGTCCTTTTTCCTGAGATGCCTAAACTGATTTCAATTAAACTATTTCCAAATAATTAATTCCTGACAAATAAGGTTCATTTTAGAATTTATAAAGAAAAAAATTAAAATAAAACGTGCAAGTTCACAATTGAAGTGAATAAATGACCAACAAAATGCAGTATGTTAATTTGAATTCATGTTTGCAAAAAGATGCCTAAAGTCAGATTTATCTTTAAGGATACAAAAAAAATATATTTTTACTTTTCATTAATTTTACAGAATATTACAAGATGTCTCCTTAGTAAAATCACATTGACAGTATATAAAACACAATGACTCAAGTAAAAATCAAAAAGATTTTTCTTAATACAGAGTGAAGTAAGTACAAACTTAATTATTTGACTTATGTAATAATAACACAGTGTGGCATAAGTACAGGAATTTGCTAAGCAGGAAAATTATGCCAATTATCAAAATTCTTAAGAATTCTCATATACAGTAGAAGAGGACAGTCAGTGGACCAAATGATAAGTCATCTTTCTATAAAGGGACACAGGACTGAGGAATACACTGCATATACTGACTACTGACCTAGTACAGTAACATAATTTAGTCAGTTTCCTTTCCTACCTTTCTCTTCAATAGATTTATAAATAACAACTTATCTAAAACATTTAACAGTTGTTGCCTAAACAAGGTCATCAGAAAGTAATCAGTTATACAACATTCCATCTTAGAATCTAATGTAAAATCCAAAAATAAATTGAATATAAAATGAAAATTTCAAAAATTCAGTGTTATCTTTAAGTATTCTGTATGAAGAAAAATAGCATTTTAAGAATATAAAGAACTCTGCAGCTTCAACACTGTCAAGTGGACATAGAAAATCTGTCAGTTGCTTGACTGGCTATTTTCATCAGTTGCATATGTTAATTACAATTGATCTGATTTGACTAAACCAACTTTAATACATTAAACATACACGCACATCATCATCTCCAACTAATTTGTTCAAAATTACCTTTTTATTTTTTTAAGTAATGTCAACCCATTAACATTTGATAATGATGCATTCATAGGATCATTTTCATTAGTTCATATTTATAAACTCAAATTATTATACAAAATCTCCAGCCATAAAAGATATCCAATATTGGCTGAGAGTATATATATATATATATATATATATATATATATATATATATATATATATATATATATACTTACATTTTCAAAAAAAGTAAGCTTAGATTCAGATAGACTTTTGGTAAAGGAATCAAAAGAATAAAACTAAATTCCTCTGACTAGTCATTCTTTTAGTAAATAACATAAATATACTTCCATTACAGGGAAATGAGTCAAAAACCAAAATTAATAAGTTTCTGTTATCTTCCAATATATTGCTTATACTTTTGTAAGTTTTACATTTATTGTCTATCACTGTTGACCACATGATTCATAATAACATGACCATACCATATACAATTGTATATGGTGTGTCAAATTGAAAACACAAGGAGAAAGAAGTAATATAAAAATGTTCCCTCCAAGCCTGTAGTCATGAACAATGGAGTAGTGAAAAGTTCTCAGCCCCACCCACTTTCCAAAATCTGTCCAAATAACTAAGCATCTAAATTTTTTTTATTTTTAGAATTCCTTTTTGGTCACGTGAAGAATTTTACAGCACCTCCAACATCTCAAATCTAGTGTTTCAGCAGCAAAGTAACAAAATTTATGTTACAATATAAAAATTGTTTTTAAGCTATGAAGGTTCAAAACTAAAATTAGTTACCCTCAATATGCACAAAAAATCGGCTATTTACAGGGAAATTAAACTTGAGACCATTGAGCAAGAAAGATTTTCTTTTTTTTTTTTGTCATCCAAACCAGTTGCCAAAAAAATAGTTATAGGTTTCTTTGGATCAACATAACCTTTACAAGTTAGAGGGAGAACGCAGCCTAACTACCCAATAGTTGGTATATAGCCAAAATCTTAAAGCTACAACACAGGCATTCTATTAAAATAAAAAAAAAAAAAAAAAGATTCATCTCACCAGTGCATTGTTCTAACAACTTGCACACATTTCCAACAAATGCAAGTAAATTATGGAGGGGGGGGAGGAGAGATTAATTCTAATTTTTGAATTGGAAAAAAAAAAAAAAAAAAACACTACACAAAACATGATCTGATTTTGCAGAAAAAAAAAGGAAAAATGATTTCCTCTTTCAATATTTAATATTAATAGCTGGATATTAAAAGTCTCAATTGATATCAAGTAAAACATTTTAAGAAACAGAAATTGTGAAAAATACTAGAACTGATTTGTATTGCATTTTTCTTTTCTGAACTAAAATTGTGCAAAGTGTTAAATATTGGCAATAGTCCAATTAGAGAAAGAAAAATTTATAGAAATAAACATTTACTATGATTTCCATCTGCACTGTAATTACATTGGGTAGATGGAAAAGATTAGAATAATAAAAAAAGACAGAATAGTATCACCTGTTTTGATGAAGAATAAAAAGTGTCATTTCTTTTTTTTTTTTTTTCATACTGCAATGAGATGTACAAAGATGCAGGAAAACATTTTAAAATGATAAATTCTCTTGTCCTCTTACATGCTAACAAAGAAACATCTATCCCTTTTTAAACTAATTTCCTATAAGTGATGTATGCTTAAATGAATAAAAAAACAACTACCCTCATTGACAAGAATGAAACAAAGAAATACTTCTTAAAAATCTTTGCTGCAAGGTATAACTTTTTATCAGCATTAATGGAATTGCATGATGTATTTTACAGATAAACAGCAAAAAAACATTCTCCAAAATTAAAAAAGTCATGCAAAGAAAATTAAATAAGTTTAATTTAAAAAAAAAATCTCTTTACAAGAACTTTGAGAGTTAAATATATTGTTAATCAGTGTTTGAAGAACAGAATGGTTTGCAGAACCGCTCAAAGTATGAAATCACAGAATTTGTAGTGGCATATGCAAAAACAGAATGTTAATTCAACTGGCTGCAGTAAGTGTTAAGAAAATTTTCAACTATCAATATGGGAATATGTGTTACCTATATCAACTGTTAATGTTAAAATGGTAAACTGAAGATTAATGATTCTACCAGACAATATAAAGCAGAATATTCTTAAATTCTTTAACTATAATCTTACAGAGAATTCTTAGAAAGCATTTATTGACAATAAAATATGTACCAAAGACTGAATTTTATTTTTCTTAGTATCTGATGGAAATGCAGTAACCAAATAATGAAAAATCTATACTTTTATTTATTAATAACTTCTAAACTAACTCTTAGCATCTCATATGCATGATACCATACTTGTACTTCCATCAAATACCACCCAACTACACAAAAACAAAAAAAAAAAAAAAAGTCATAAAAGGTACATATGTTTTGTTAGACCAGCCATTTTAGTTCTTGCACTTTTTAGCAAAAGAAATTGATTTAGATAGTACTTCTGTTAATGGCTGTATCCATGCCACACTTTTTCCAAATTTTTACCTGTATATGGATGATGTTTTTCATTCCCCCACCCCAACCACAAAATGGAGGATTCCAGAAAGGGAAAGTGATCCTGAATTTAGCCAATTTATTCAGAAATGTTTTAACAAAAGAAATAATGAAAATGGGGGGGTATTCAAAATGATATTTCATTGTCATCTGTGTACACCAGCAATCTCACTAACTTTAGTGATAACAATAATGAGAGTGATAGTGACACCAGTACCTGTCAGAAACCACTCTCATTGGATCAACAATGTTAGAGACAAACTTTAGGAGGAATTTACTAACTTTGTATGAGATAGTACTTCCCCTACCTGTAGATTTTTTTTTTTTTTTTTTACACTCTTTCCTCATGAAATGTTTATCATGTTTTGCTTTTGTTTATTCAATTTTCTGAATGCACTGGGATTTTGATATATATTATCTACATGTTTGATCTGAACAAAAGTGTTGGCTGTTGCTATGGTAATGGAGGGAAAGTGAGCAGAGTGAAGCAACTTGGCAAAGATTGACACTGAACTCTGTTGCACATGCACAATAAGTTATAATGTTCTAACTCAATTCCGTTATTTATATCAGTGCTTGGAAGAAAAGTGTGTAGAATGTAGTTTTATCAACATACCACAAAGGTTCCATCAGAAACTGTAGCAGAGAAACTTAAGCAGAGAATGTGTAAATTTTGCCAAAAGCTTGGTCAGACCTGTGCAGAGACCTATGAAAAGTTGTAGAAAGTGTATGGAGAGGATTCTATGAGTCAGACATGAGTGGTTCAAACATTTCCAAGATATCTGACAAAGTTTCGACAGTGACACATGTTCTTGGATATTTTCAACCAGTAGAACTGATTAAAATATCACAGATATGCATGCAGCTGCTCGGAAATACTGTTGAATCAGTGTGCATGAGTTACTGGAAAAGGTGAACATTAGTTTTGGTTCAGTTCATTCTATTCTCACTGCAGATTTAGGCATGTGTGTATGCCAAGTTTATGCTACAACTGCTTTCCATTGACCAAAAAGAAAATCAGGTTTCAATTGCACAGGATCCCCTTGATTGTGTTGAGGAATATAAAAACTTTTTGAAAATGGTCATAACAGGTGACAAATCAAGGGTCTATGGCTTTAACCAAGACTCAGTTTTTGCAGTAGAAGACAGCAATCTCTCCAAGACCGAAGAAAGCATGAAAGAGTCAAAGCAATGTGAAGACACTTGACAGTTTTCTTTGACTACAAGAGCATATCAGGAGTATGCTCTACTTGGTCAGACAGAAAACTAGGAGTACTGTGTTTGTGGGATGTTTGTTGGAAAAGGACAGAACTGTATGCATCTGGTGAGTGGCTTCACCATAACAACACACCTGGCTATTTAGCAACCTTGTGCAGCAGTTTTTAGCCAAGACAACATCCCCAGATCCTACAACTACCATATTCACCAGGTCTCACTCCTTGCAATTTTTTTCCTCTTTTCAAAAATCAAATCCTACTTGAAAGGAACAAGACTTCAAGATATCAAGGAAATCCAAGTGAATGTGATGAAACAGCTGCTCACTATCTTGAAAAGGGGAGTTCCAGGAATGGAAACAATACTGAATAAAGTGTATGACTTCAAACAGGGCCTTATCATTGTCTGTTGACTTTACCATTACTCCATCATACAACTTCTGGCATTTTCTGGTATTTCAAACTAAAAATACATTACTATGTCAGAAATATATCATTAGAGTCTTCATAATAAAACTGATCAACTAATGTTAGTAAAACTTTCAGGACATACTTATATATAATAAATGTACCATAGGAATTTCAGCTTATATCTAATTTTTATTAAAAATTTCTACAGTAACTGATTTGGTGACGTGAGTTTTTATTATCCAATTTGATGGCTGTTTGTCATTGTAAATAAATGTATATAGTAATATAATTGGTATTTATGTTTTTATTTTAAATACAAAGGATGCCACAAGTCATTAGATGAACATGGTCTCAAAAGAAAAACCAAATATTCTAAAGTTATTGAGTGATCAAAATTGCAATAAAGTTGAACAGAGATCATAGAACAACTGAAAACATTGGTAGGATGAAAACAATAGAAAAAAAATCTACCTTTAAAATTTTTTTAAGAAAAAGGGATTTGAGAAAAATGTGAAAAAATTAGATTGAGAAGCTAGAAAACATTTGAAGTTGTTGTTAATGAAAACAGAATATAGAAACAATATAGAATATTAAGAAAGCTGACTATTGCCCACCTTGCCAAATTATTGCAATCACAGCTATTCCAGGTATTATTTCAACAGAAAACATGTGATCCATCATTAAAAAAGATGTATACAAAAATATGAAACAATACTTCAAGCAAAGATCATCTCTGGGAAGCAATAAAACTGTTGCAACTAATGTTAATTGTTGAAACAACAGGAAAGTTTAGAAAATCCATGAAAGAAAAAAAAATGATGAGAATAACATATATAAAATAATTATTTATTCAGGTATATGGGACATTGTGCTAATCAAATATATTTACTATATTATGTAATGATAAGGCCCTGTCTGAAGTCATACACTTTATCCAGTATTGTTTCCATTCCTGGAACTCCTTTTTAAGATAGTCAAACAATAAATTGTCAGCTGCACACTAACACCAATTTTACTGTGAATTTCTGCAGTTTTTTCACCCAAATGTTGAAGTTTCAAAACCCATTCTGTATATTGTGCATTAAAAACAGAAGTGGGAGTTGTTAATGGCCAAAAATTAAGGCAAACATTATTAGCAATAAAATTATTATAGTATCTATGTTTCCGAGATGAGGTATTATGTACACTATTTACATTATTTGGACTATCGTCCTCATCTTCATCACCATATTTATTACGTTTCAGCAGTTGTACATTCCTGCCTTCTTTAGATGGTTGTTATGTCAAACTGAACCCTTTATTTCGCTCACTGGGGTAGACTGTTCTAGTTCCATGTACCATATTTTAATGGATGTCATTTATCAGTTACCTCCTGTTAATTCCCCTCTCCAAGTTTTACACTGCCTTAATTGGGTATTGAACTCACACTCTTTGGGTCCTGTCACTGGTTAAGGCAGTGTAGAACTTGGGAGAGGGGAATTAACAGGAGATAACTGATAACTGACATCCATTGAAACATGACATGCGGAACTAGAACAGTCTATCACAGTGAGCGAAATAAAGGGTTCAGTTTGACATTTCAACCATCTGAAGAAGGCCGAACAATGGCCGAAATATTGTAATAAATATGGTGACAAAGATGAGGACAATAGTCCGAATAATGTAAATAAGATTATTATATGTATGAAGGTTAAAACACATACAAATGTAGTAATTGTGAAGATATTAAATATCTACTCAGCACTGTAAAATAGAGGTAAATCAACAAATTTGTTTTCACAGCATTCAAATTTTGCTACAGAAATGGCACTTCATTACTAAAAACCAATTTCCAAGAAAATTCATGATTGGAGAACTTACAACCAAGCTTAAATAAAACAAAGAAAGTGTCCTCCTGCACCTAACCCTGGCCCATGACAAGTCCATTACTGAACAATACAATTAATAAAATATAAAACAATGGCAAATATTTATAAACTGAATCAGAGAGAATGCTATTTTGAGATCTGTGCATTTACAAATCAAAATTAAATGAAATACTTTAAGTAGAATGTTAGCCTGCTAATGCAGATAGGAATTTCAAGAGGAAGAGAGAGAATATTACTATTAAGCTAGGCTGAAAAGTTGGATGATAATGGCATCACTCTACAAGATAGCAGGCTAGTTGCTACATCAATAATTGCTATTCTGTTTGTGCCAGTTTTGTGAATTAAGAAAGAAAACAAGGATGCCATTGAATCCTTCATGTTTGTAAAATTATTTTCACCAACATGATAGCAAACATATTGCTATGTACTTGGCATTCTTAGCAAGGTCTTCAGTGCTACTGTGGTCAAGGAACTGTAGAAAGTTTACTATCTCATTTACATGATGGACCATTTTGAACTGTTATTTTTATAGTGTAACTTTTCATTTGAAATCAGCTTTAGTCCTTGAAGAAGAAGAAAAAAAAAAAAAAAGAAGAAGATACTCAATGATTATATCACTGATCCAAAATGAAAGTAACAAATAAATAAAACTTTCAGCTTGAAAGCGAGTTGCACAGACTGTTTACTGTGGTGAGTAATCTTTACTGAGGATTTCACATTTGTAAGTTGGTGCTGTTCAAAGTGAAGTTTAGTTTACTAAGCTTAACTTAGAATGGTAACAGATGACAGCTTCAGTCCCCACCTCTATTTATTGAAAATGTCATATTATGACCAATTTGAGGTTTTTTTAAACCAGCATACTTTGCATATGATAAATCTATATAATTAATGAAAATGTTAGTGTGTCACACTTTTAACTTTACTCCTAGAGGATGTAGCCCAACACTCACTGATTCCAGATAAATTTTTTGGTTTTGATAATGATATTTTCTTTTCACACATGATCAGTTTCATAAATAATTTCATACTGATTAGAAATCTTATATGAGAACAAATTTAGATACCAGACACAGCTTCTTTTTGGTTTTGCCACATTTCCTTTTGCATCAATGATTTTATAATGTTTGTTTTTCTGTTGTAAATCTTATATAACTTTTTGCCATGAGCTCTTTTCTTTGCCTGCTAATTATGTGATTAGGAGCCTCAAAGCAATATTTTCACTGTATTATTTGTTCAACCTTTCAACACCGAAACCATTGAAGAGAATTTTGATGATCTCATAGGCTTGATTGGAACACAGTCAGCTATTATAGAACTCTGAACAATCATGAATGCTAAAAGACAAAATCATTACCCAAGCAGATACATAAATTCATGTTCCCAAATTGTATAAAGTGTTAAGTGTTCTCTACTGTCCTAAAATATTGATGTCACATCTTAAAGAACTGGGACAGAAAATGGAATAGAATCCTTGGACTAACAAATTTTTTTAACTGAAAGGAGGCAAGTGCCAATTGCCACTAGGGCAAACAGAAGATAGAATCTTTAATGGATTCAAGTCAAGTGTACAATGTTATTAGGCAGCAGTCGTTCATTGTTGCCAAGTTTTTGTTGACCTCTTGGCTAAATGTTTAGACAACAGAGCATTTACCAGGTTTTATTACAGCTTCATTTTCCACCTGACAAGAAAAGAGATTCATGAGGAAATCCATCTGTAAAAGGTAATTGTGAAATCACTTACAGATCTATGGTTAACACCCTTTCACAAAAGCCAAATCTTTGCAGTTTTTACAAGAATGAAAAATCTATTCTTTAAAGAGGAAACTAATGGGAAATTATAACTTAAAAATTAAATATCAAATAATGAAATTGTAGATATACAATCACTATTTCTATGTCTCTTTATAGAGAAAATTAAAAAGTTCTAAAACAGAAGATTAAAAAAGAAAAAAAAGCTAACATTAAAAGAGAAGAGAACACATTAACCAATGATGCAGGAGTTTAATTCCTATTTGGAGAAGTTAGTACAGATTAAGGCTAAATAAATGACTTATGGATTATCCTAGTGGATTACAGATCTAGCCAATCATGAGATTAATAACTATTATGCAAATTATCTTATCAAGGTTATAATACTTAAGACAGATATAACCATTAGACATCACGAAGTAATATTATAAACAAAAATAGGGTAAAAGTGAGAATTTAGATTAGAAAAACTTTCAAGTATTACTTACAAATAAGTATAAATTAATCAAATACATCTTTAATCTTATTTGCTTGTCCCCCCTCTTTAATCCACATAATTGGTTTAAATTAGATTTTCAAACACTAGAAGTTAATGTTATATAACTAGCTCTTCATTTTATATACAAGAGTACATTTATAACCAATTAATGTCTATTTTTTGGTTGGGCAAAGTTTTATAAAAGGTAAATTTTTCTCTGATAATAGTTTTTCCAGAAAAAATAATTTGGCAAAGTTTTAGATAAACATGGTAGCTTTAAGCCTTATCATTCATTTTGTTCCCAGGTGACTAAATAATACATAAATCAGTTAAATCTGTGCAGAAATGACAAAAAACAAGTGGCAAGCACATTTAGCCTAGTACAGCTAAGAATGTTGATTAATAAAAAAAGGGGCACACATTTTGAAGAGTTTTTTTTTTTCAAAACAAATGTGAAATAAATTTTGAAATTTTTTTTCAATAGAAAGCTGTCTTAATGCAATATATACTGAAGGTCATGCAGTAAGATAACTAATAAACAATAGTGAAGTAAAATACATCTCTAAATAGATTACTAAAATAGTAGTTCTATATAAGAAAAACTATTTGATATCTTCATAAAGAAGATGCTTGTTTAGTAGCAGATAAAGAAGCCCCACTGCATACACAATATAGTAATCTCAAATGTATAAAAACACTTAATTCAAATATATGTTAATGTAAAATATTTTATCTTTTGAAATATATAAACTTGTAAATTTTACAGAAATTGTCAGAATTATAATTGATGATCTATATGCTGAATTTTCAAATTCTAGAGGGGAAAGTTCACAAATATAACTTTGTATAAAAAAAAAAAAAAAAAAAAAAAGAACTTTTAACTGATATTTACACAGGTTATAAATTACCATTTCTTCTTCTGTTGACAAACTTAGTCTAACCAACCATAGCTGTATGGACCAGATATAATATTTTTATTGTTTAAGTATAACAAAAGTTTTACAGTATGATTTCAGGAAGTGGGAAGATTTGCTAATTTTCTGCAAATTCTAAATTGTTATCAACATGCAAAATAATAGCTATGATATTTAAGCAGAACTGCAACTAAAATGCATCTCATAATAAAATTGCCTTCTTTTCTCTTTTTTTTTTTTTTTTTTTGAGCTGATGTCCTACTCAGAAAAGAGTGTACATTACTACTACTGAAGTAAAAGCCAACAGTATTGACAATTGTATACATATATTTTCCTAATGCTTTCAATGAGTGTTGTACACAGCCTATTTGGTGTGCACAAACAAATATTTCTTTCTTTTTGTGTAACTTGTTGGCTGACTCACGGGTGAAGAAATGGATTGCAAGTGCTATGTTTAGACTAACATAGTGGAAAGCTTAATTTATTTGGAAAAAATGAATTTGGAAAGTGGCCAGAAAATTCATCTAATTTCAGTCCTACCAAGAATATTCGAGTCATCATGAAGGAGTGTGCTGAAAATGGTCTCTCAGACTTCCTCAAAAAAAACAGTAGCATCTGAGACAAGTGATTGCTTTTTAATTCCTCCAAAGTTTTGCTAAACAACAAATGTTCAAAAATCTCCTTAACATATTTAAAGCTAGGTTGGATCTTATAAAGTATTTTGGTGAGAAATCAATTGAAAAATATTGCCATACATTGATTTTATGTTGCTTGCCAGAAATAAATGAAATAATAAAATCAAACCAGTTTTATTGAGACACATTTACTCAAATCAAACATGTTAACCTACTTTGACCACTGGTAAGGAATTTTAAGTGCAAGTGAATAAATTTATTTCTAGTACATCATTGAAACTTGGACTATCCTCAGCTAAAATCTTTCCAATGCTTGATGAAAGATTTTAAATGATCTAAATGAGAGAAAATGTTACTAACAATAAGAGCAAACTGGACATTTAAACACTAGTGCCAAACAACAAGTAATGGTAAGTTGCTGTTAGAATATTTCAGATGATGAAAAATCTCACTCTTATGTAACTAATGCTGGTATCAAATTATTTGAGAAACTGTGAATGCATATAAAGATGTTATAAAAAGTATTCGGATATTGTCAGACATCCTTTCTGTAAAACATGCTTACAAATACAAGCTAGGCTGAGTACTAAGAACTTGTCATTCAAAAAAAAAATGGAAATAGTTCCTCATCTAAACAAATTCTGTAAAAGATTTTGATAGGAAGGGTTAAGAGGAAGTAACAGGATAACCTATCAGGAAATATAGAAAATGTAGTATGAGTAATCACAATTTCAATTAGATCTTCAAATCAAAATAATTATAATTATTGAAATACAAATAAAAAGTATTAGAAAAAGCCAAAAAGTGAATCAAAATTATGCAGAAATTATACTCGAGATTTTATGCAGATTATGTTTATAAAAAAAATTACTTCAATTAAATCATTAAAAAAAAAAAAAGAAAAAAAAAGTAAAGAAAGTAAATCTTAAAAAAAAAAAATGATTATACTGATAGTTACAAGCTTGTAAAAAAAAAAAAATTAAAAATTAAAAAAAAATAAAAACTAACTTTTTAATGATAAAAAGTAGATTACAATTTCAAAGAATTAAGATGAAAGTTATTTTAAAATTGAATGGTTACACACAGGGCTGGTGTTAGGAGCTGCAGTGTCCAAATGATAATATTTCTGGTTCACAGCCAAGGTCTGTAGAATTACAGATATAAATCTATGATAGAATAGACAGCAATCAAAGTATGCACTTAAAAAGTACATGTATATTAATGACAAATCAACCCTGAAAAAGTCAGCTTAATTAAATAGGCAGTTCAGAAGTTAAACTGAAATTTGATTAAATGTGCACATCATTAGCCACAAGCATGAATTTGCCAAATTTGCCACTTAATAACTGATACTTTGAATATCAAGTTGAACTTTGATACCATCATTGTCTATTTTACTCTTCATTTATTTTACACACGTTATCCAACATTGTTTCCATTGATGGAAGCATTCCTGGAACTCCTTTTTTCGGATAACAAGCAGCTGCTTCATTGTATTCTCTTGGATTTCCTCCAGATCTTGAAATCTTGTTCCTTTCAAATGAGATTTGATTTTTGAAAACAGGAAAAAGTTACAAGGGACGAGATCTGAGGAATATGGTGGTTGTCAGACATGGTGATTGTTGTACTTGGCCAAAAACTGCTGCACAAGCCATGGTCACTTATGGAACCGCAGTGTTGCGGTGAGATGACCACACAACACATTTTCCTCCCAAGCATTGCTATAAACAACAGAAGTTAGAAAGTTAGTGTGGATGTGTAACAGAGTTCAAGGTCAACCATTGGCAAATGGCTTCAATATGCATATTTCATCTCCATAGCAACATTCGATACTTTCTGATCAGTATATATATATATATATTATACATACACATACAAATAAATAAAATAAACCAAGATGTAAAGAGAAAGTATAAAAACAAAACCCACCTATACAAAGTCTGGGGGAAAAAAAAAAAAAAAAAGATCTACTTTAACAAAAATGAACAATGCTCAATGTCTAAAGTATAAAGAAACCCAAAATAGGAAATTAAACCAGGACAGAGCTTTAACAATAGCAACCAGTAATATATCTAGAGACTCCGACCTGTAACTCTTACCGAGTTTCCCATCAACTGTGATCATCAGACAATTATGATTGCAATTAGTATGAAAGTCAGAGGGACAGTAATAGGAGAGTGTCTCTGGTGGTTTTCATTATGTATGAAAAGTGAATATGGGAATAAGTATAATTTCTTCATTTATTTATTTTTTTAATGCTTAATAAAATTTCCTTGCTTGTGTATATACAATTTTCTTTTGTGGCCTTGTTGAATTCAATTCCAGGATATTTAAAAGCAAAACAGTGTAAGAACAAGACTTCTTGATAGAACAAAAAATAACATTTCTTTATTATAGTGAAGGAAAAGCCTCAATGAATTAAGGCACAAATGCATGTGATTTTGCACCTGAAGACTGCAGCAACTGCATGAAACTGAGTCATGCTATTGACATTGGACATTATGTATATTTACTAATATATACTTATAGCCATTTCATAACATTGAGCACTGTATTTATAACACCTGTGGAAGAAATACATTTATATGTACATAAAATTTTTGTGCATATATTTTTTTACATACACACACACACATATATATATATATATATATATATATATATATATATATATATATATATATATATATATATATATATAAATAAATAAATGTAGAAAATTTGATATTTACTTTCATAAATATTTCTTTTGCTGGCATTAATAGTTCAGTTTCTGGAAAAGGAAATTCACTGGGTTCTTTCAATAATTCTCCTTTTATACAAGGAGAAATATTCTTTACTAAATAAAAAAACTTAAGGTTTGTAAGTAAAAAGCTGTGAAAATATTGAGAGGATTTTGTATTATTGAGTTTTTTTTGTGTTTCTTTTATTAATTATTTATCAGTGTGTATTTTTCGACAGGTTGAGAGTAGTGTACTTATACTTTTGCCTCAACTGAGAGAACATTAAGATTGGTTGTCAAATCTTGTTAAGTTGATAGGTCTGACCTGGCTGCTGGTTAGTGAATGATGAAGGAAAAGTGGTCATGAAAGTATCACTTATATTGTCTATAAAAGCTTGAACTCAAGGACTCAAAATTGGCTATCAAAATGTTTGATTTTTTTTTTTTTTGGTTTCTAATTGAATGAAAAGGATATTTGCATTTTATTGGAGTTGATTTGTGTGGAGTGGGAAAAGCCTTTGTAACCTTTAAGTTGATTTTTGTTGTATGATTTTAGATACCAGAATGAAAAATTCTTATTGATTCTTAAAAAATGTGATTTTGAAAGGATATACATCAACAGCACTCTTGAATATGGCTTCTGTAAATGAAGCATGTTAGCTTACATGTTATTTCATTTAGTGACCAATCACTTATCTCGGTACTTGATTGGCACAAACACTACACCAATTTTGTCATTAAAAAAAAAAGTGGCTTCTGTAATTAGGTACTCTGTAACTAGTTTCATAGTGCATCCACCATATTTTTGCAAATGCAAATTTTGCATCTGATATGTCTATATCTGTAATTCATAGATGTGAAAATTAAATAATTCAGTTTGAATATAAGCATTTGTATTGTATTTTGCAAGAGATGTGTAAATGCATGAAAATGTAATATAGTAATTTAAATGATTCTGTTGTTGAGAGAAATAAATTTTTAAGTTGTTCTATAAAACTTAAATCAGTAATTCAAATACAGTAAAAATAAGTTAAAAAATACAAACTACACTAAAAAATAATTATAAAATTAAGAAAATTATAATTGTGGTCATTTCCTGTAAAACCTGCATTGTGATATACATACTACTAGAGTAGAATACCATTATGTAAGGCTCAATTGGGAGCAATTGGTCCAATCAGTTTAACCAGATATAGTTACACAACCTAACATTTGCCATGAATACTGAAAATATTTACTTCATAGTTTTAAAAGTATCTATTATAAACTATGCCAGATAATTGTTACATTAATTCTAGCTTTTATTACAAGAATTAGCTTATGTGAATGACCTAAACATGCCTGAAAATTGTTTTGAAGATGAAAATGTTATATGGACAAGTCACCTGTTTTTATTATTTAAATTCTTGGGCTTGATTAGAAGACTAGGATCAGATATCTTGTCTGTACAGCTGGATGAGGGAGAGCCTTTTAAGCTAAAGTTATTCAGGAACTACGAGAGAAATTTAGTTGCATGAAGTATTGTAACATGGTCTCTTCTGCCCACACACACTGCATGCAACTAACATTATGTTTCTTCCCTACTCTCCTGATGAGGAAAAGAAAGAAAAAAAAAAGGAAAAAACAGCTAAATGAAAAAAGTATGTACATAGAAAATATTTCAAGTAGTGGTTATGGGTTTCAAAACATACATGCAAGAAAGAGAAATTTCTTCCTGTTAATGTCTTTGATTAATCTAGTGACGATGATGATGATCATGATGTCCAGTGGTTCAGACAGGTGGGTTGGCTTACTAACCAATCAACCACCCATCCACCTCCAAGAAAAGCAAGTAGTTAAAAATACAATTTTTGAATGAACTTATCTAAACCCCCAACAGTAACCCTGCTACCTGCCAATCTTCCTCTGGAGAGAAAGTATGAGCACCTGTCCTAATGCTAAAGTTATATTTACACTCCTGCAGAAAAGCCTCCCCCAACATACCAGTCTGATAGAGTTTCTGGATTCAGTTTCCATCCAGAAGTAGAGGAATGTTAGCAGGAGTGAGCCCAGCCTGACTTCTGAGTATTTTAGAGAAATATTTCATCCACCACAGCAATAGTAGCAACAGCAGATATTTATGCCACTTTTGGTGTTTTTTGAATTTTTCAATATGTATCAAAACACAGAGTGTAAAGAAAATGCAAAAGAATTATCTAAGGTATAAAAGCCTTTTTCTTTCTGGGGCATCAAATCTTATCAGGCAGAGTGTGTGTGTTTGTGTGCATGTGTAAATTTTTTAAAGGCAAGAAATCTAGTCAAAACTTCATATGTCTACTCTTAGTTCAGCTAATGCTGAACTAGTTTAAAGAATCACTATCTTTACTTAATGAACAATTTTATTCCTTAGCAGCAATAAGAATTATATTAGATTGCTATCAGAAACTACAATATTCAGAACTAAGAAAAGAAAAGAAAAAACAAACAAACAAAAAACAGAAAAGCGTTATCCAAATTCTCACTGCCTTTTTTATTATATAAATGAAATTATTAAAAATAAATAAAATCAGCATATCATTCTTGGCATAGGAATTACAGTGGCATTGGATGAGAGTGGGCAGTACTTGATGTACTTAAATTTACTATCCACATTTAGTCTTATTCTGATTTGCTGAACACTAATTTCTTTCAATGACCAATTATGACAAAAGAACATTTGGTAACTTCCAGATGCATTTAAAACAGTCAGAAATTGATAAAAAAAAAATATGAAAACCATTTGTATTGATCTATATGGGATTCAGGAGCTTTTTACAAGTTTTCTCACTTAAAAAGATAAGTATAATTAATGAATTGAGTAAAGCTACCTTTGATGCTATTAGGACAAAAGTAATTTTTTAATTATATTTGTAGGTAATCAATATTAAAAAAAAATAAGTGTCATGAGAGAAGTCAACAGAATATTGGTTACTTACAAGAATTTTTGAGATTTCTTTCAAATTTTAAAACTGCCTAATGGGCATGTTTTTTAATGCTAGCTTTTGTAAGTTTAGTAAAAAAAAAAAAAAAAAAAAGAAGCATTCACTAGGTATTTTTCTAGTTATATGGATGAGCATACCTATTAAAAGTATGCATGGATTTATTTGGTCATAAATTGCATATTTCCCACTGGCACCAACAGTCCAAGAATAAATAAATGCCAGGATTTTGAAGACAGGGCCACAACCACTTGGAAGAGTGATACCAGTTGAGTAAATATCAATATGTTTATTCACAGTGGAATTCAGCTTTTAGTAATGATTGAATGAATGAATAACATAAATAAAATAGTTAATAACAAAGACATAATAGTACAAACATTATGTTCAGAACTAATCTAAACAATATTCTCAGAAGATACATAGTTTTAGAGTTACTGCAAATTATTCATGAAATATTGGGTTGGTGTTATATTCTGTGTTATAATAGGAACATATACTTGAAAAACAAGGTAGATAAAATAAGTAAAGGTTTATTGTAAAAAACCAGTACAATAAGAATTAAGGTAACAGTTATGCACAAGGTCATTGCAAGTAAATCCAGTAGTGAGTGCTACTATTGGAAGGTTGGTAGTTCTTGCATAAGTCTGAGTTGTACTAAACAGATCCCAGCTAGTTGGTATTTACTAGCACCTCTCCCACAAGGGTAGATGTGGCACAAAGAGTTTAATGTGGGTCATCCAAGCCTGTAGGCTCGGCCAAAAATTCCCCGTAGAACCTGCATAAACATGTTTGGGTCTGTCTACCTCCCTGGACAAGACTCTGCCCTCCGGCATAGCCTTGTCTGGGTTCCTCTCTGCCTAAAGGCAGAGGGTTCAACAGCACAGCTGGAACAGATCCCAACTAGTCTCTGTAGTTTGTTGACTTACAGATACTTATAGGTAGTTACTACCTACAGTGTAGTCACTCACGGAGGTGACAGGTTATTCCATTGCATCAGTTGGTAAAAAGTTTTCAAATATTTTGAATGGTCATGAAAATTTTATTTCTTAGAAAAAATTATTCAGAAAATGTCAGTGTTACTTTTCAGTTTCTGCTACTATAGGTAAATCATATTCTTCTGTGATAGAAGTTTTGAATCAAAAAGTTTGTAGTTCTGTTTTGGCTTATAATAGAAGTCTTGCACATTCAAAAATTCTGAAATAATTGGAAAAAGAAGTCATCAGAAAGCATGATGGTGGGTGAGTAGAACTAGTACAACACGACACACCACCCAGCCCAACTATAATAGTTTTTTTTTCATGAAATATCTGGTCTGAAGCTTTTGTGCAATAAGTTTTTGTACAATCAAAGACATTTTGTGAGGACTGCATAAGTGACATTTTGCAATTGTAATTAATATATTTTAGCAATGATAGTCTTGTTCTGATGAAGCAGTTCCCAGTTAAAAAAAAAAAAAATGCCTTTTATATCTCACTGTCAACAAAGTATATTTTTGTGATAAAATTATTGCTTTGGTGGCAATACATCTATATATGTTCAGTTTTAATTGCATGTTAACAGAGGTACTATTTTTTTATCACCTGTAGTGGTGTGTTCAGCTCTCTCTCTCTCTCTCTTTATATATATATATATATATATATATATATATATATATATACACACTTCTTTGATTTCTCTAAGATGTATGAGGTCAAATAATGATGTATCATCCATCAGTAATTCTATCACCTAATTTTAGTATTTAAAAACTGCCAATTGCAGCCAAATGAATCAGGATGGAGTGATTGTTATTAAAACTACTGTGCTACTTCTTTGCTGGTTATTTATGAATTGGTCTTCATGACTTGAAGTAATTCATCCTATCTATTTGAAATGGTTGTTCACTTTAAAATTTGTGCAATATCATTATTTTGCCATGTGGGAACTTGGTGAACAACTCATAAGCTGTCATATAGCCAATTTCTCTGAATGCTTGGTTGATTTTGTGCACTGATATGACTGAATTGAGGTTTACTTTGAAGTTAGAGAGGTAGATATATTCACAAATGCTAACAAGAAATCAATGTTTTTTCTTTTTTCCTGACATTATGAATGCTTTGATATTAGTGAAAGCCAGGATCTATTCCAGATACACCAAGTTGAAAAAAAAAATCATGAATATTCGACATAGGGAACTTATGGAACATTCCAGAGTTTATTCTTAATAAAGTCAGAATTGGAAAAAACAAAAAATTCCTTCATCAAATTTTGTTTTTTCTTTTTTGATATCAATTTGTTTATTACAGATTTTTACAATCTCAATAGTAATTTCACTCATGTATATTTGAAATTACTGCAGTTAATGCTTGTATTGTTATCTATCTAGATTACTCTATATTCTATAGATTTGTTGTGCATGTATTATTGGAAACCAATATTTAATGCAGCCATTACAACATTAACAGATCAGTAATATTGGCTTTAACAAGAATATGTTAAATGGGGATGAAAGAAGGAAAATGATGTAAAGAGAATATGTCATTTCACTGAACTATCTAAAGTATTTCAAAAATTGTACTTGAGATTAGTATGTTTCATTATGATTTTAGACAGATGACAACTATACTTTGTTACTATTTTTTCTTTATATTATTGTGGTTTTTATCACAATACTCTGGATCATTTCACTTTAATCACTAAAATATACATTGCAAAAATTTAAATATAGTAGTTACTTAGAAAACTTGAACTTGTATCTCTTGTTCATTTTTACATGGATGTAGCTATTTTTGTCATTCTACTTAGGTGAGACGTGTGGGTGGCATAATGGATAGTAGCACAGAATGAGAATTCAGAGAGCCAAGTTTAAATTCCTGTAAAGTTTGTTACATTCACTTGTGTTCAAATACCCTTGGGAAAAGTATGAATTCATCTCTTCTCTTTTTCTAGTTATGGATAAATAGCAGGACAGACTGGGCCCTATAGCTTTGGTTGGCAACCAGTCTAAGAAAGTGAAAACTAAATTCAAACCAGAGAGAGTTGGGTGCCATCAGGCCATCTTGCCTAAGATGCACCAATGCTGTTAAAGCTGCAGTACATGTAGTGCCCCTACAACCCTAATGAGTTACAGAACTCATGTTTAGTAATAGTAGTCTGATGTAATTAATTTTTTAATATGTTATCCAGACAATGTATTTTCATTATTACAATTTTATTATTTTTTATATGATTTTGTATTGTTTACTTTAGCAGTCAAAGTATGTACTAAGAATATTAGGATATAAAGCAACACACAATAGATAGTATAACTTAGTATTGGATTTGAAGTTCAACAGTTAATTGAATAAAATTTAAGAGAATATATACAGCTTAAAGCAATTTTATTTGTGAAAAAACAAAAAATTGGAAGTATATTATTACAAAATTTATTTTTGGGTTCAGTTGCAGAAAAGTGCATTTGAAGATAAGTATCTCAAATAACTCGGTGATTATCAGGTACAATAAATCATTTCCTTAACATATTCAGTAGATTTTAGGTATATTATTCATAACTTTTTAAACAATTAAATCTATAAAATAAAATTTTAATCTCTTCTCAGGCTATCACTTGAAAGATTCACTTTTCCTTTCAGGAAATGCATCATACAGAGCAATTTCATTCTTTATTTTAATTAACCTTGATTATATTCTATTTGTCAAAATGAATCATTACTTAAAAGGCAAAAATATAATAATTTACTAATTGATGGAGAAAAAAACACAAAAAGAAAGAAAAAAAAGTTAATTGTGTTCAAATTAATTTGTACTCATGAACTAAAATACGACAAATTATAAAAATAATAAAAAGTATTTATGAGATAATGAAATAAATACAAAACCAATAGAGACAAGTTAAAATACCCATGCAATAATTAATCATTTTTATTATATGAATATAAAATAAAATGTTAATATTAATAAAATAAAATTTTTAAACTAAGTAAATTGTCTTTGGTAAAAAGTAAATTTATTGTTCTTTATTTACAAGAGGATATAACAAATAGAGATTAATCCTAAAATATGCTATAAATATAAAAATAAGGGAAAAATGTGTTAATTATGAATCTTCATATTGATTTGAAAATGAAATGTCATTTACATTTATTAATAATTGTTTTTTTAAGAGAAGTTCTAATCTTTAATTTTGTGAATGTATTTATAATGTTTAAATGACCATGTTCTATAACACTCCTCAGGCGATACAAAATGCAACTTATACTAACTGAAATATCACTTTTATAAAAACAAAGCTAATGAAACTTAAAATAACTTGATGGCAATGTATGAGACAAGATATTCCTCAACTTTGAAATAGTAGTAAATGAGAACTTTCAAAAAATTATGCTTAAAATTCCAATTAAAATGTTTTTAAAAATCAATATCTTTCAGCTTGATCAGTATAGATGAAAGGGTTTCTACTTAAGAACTCTTTATGAAAGTGTGCTGAAAAGTTCTCAGCTTGACCCACTTCCCATATCTTATTCTGTCACTGTAGCTGGAAAGAATGTTCTTTTATATTGTAAAAGTGCCAATTTGGAGGATTCTTGCACCTATTTGTTATTTCAGATAATTGGGTGAACCATATCAACAGAAAGCAAATATTGTATACCAGACTGTCATGAAGTTCCTCTTTCTAGAAAAGAAAATTCCAAAGGAAATCAATGAATGTATGATGCAAACAACATGTAACAAGTGTCCGTAATACTCAATTGTGAAGAAGCAGTTTGCCAAATTTCAATGGAGAGATTTTGAGACTCAACATGCGGCACTGTCAGGGAAGCCGTCAATGGTGCCAAAACCTGAAACTGTCAAAGCTTATGACCTAATTTTGGTTGCTCGATAACTTTCAGCCAAAGAACTGTTGAGACACTAGAGAGGTATCTAGGGAATGTGGTGGGTTTATAATTCATGAGTATCTTGGTATGCAGAAACTATCAGCAAAGTAGGTAGGTGCTAAAATGTTTCAATGCCAACCAGAAATGATATTGAGTGAATGTCTTCAAGTTGATTTTGCAGCATTTTTAGCAATCTTCAGATCTTTTTTGAAGTGGACTTAGTCACTGTTGATGAAACATGGTTACACCACTATGATCTAGAAACCAAACAATAGTCAATGCAGTGAAAGCACTCTGGTTCTTTAAAGCCAAAGAAATTCCAAAGCCAAATGTTAGCAGAATTATGGCCACATTTTTCAGGAAATAAGTTATTTTGATGACTACCTTTAGAACAGCCTAACAGTTAATGTAGAATGCTACTCCAATTTGCTGTGAGGATTAAAAGAGGCACTGAAAGAAAAACAATGAAGGAAGCTTCAGAAAGGTGTTCTCTTTTTGTGGGACACTGCATCTGCTTACAAGATAGATGCTTTGATGAATTTGAGCACACAGAATATTCACCCTATTCACCAGACTTTACTCCATCTAAAACCAGTTCCTAATTCTTAAAAGGAGTTTGTAAGGTAGGAAATTTTCAAATAATTCAAAAGCTAATAACAGCAGCAGAGCAGTATTTCAATAACCAAACATGATTACTTTTGGAAGAAATTTCAAACTGTGAGGTGAATAAGTAGAATAGCATTCCCTTGATCAAACCAAAAACTTTTTAATGACTCTTTGTATAAGTTAATATAAATGAAATATGTAAACCCAATTGATTCAGATTATTTGATAAATTGGATGAGACATGAAAAGAAAAAAGACAGTAATTTTTGTCTATGAGCTTCAATGCTTATTTGCCTCATGATATCTAAATTCAATAAGACACTAATCACCAATATCATCACTACCTAAGACACTATAATTTTTAAACATTTCAGATATATAGCATATTTTAAGCTAATGGCAAAGTGCAGTTAGTGCATGATTATTAATAAATAATGACTTGCTTCTACAAATGAAAATAGCATACATGCAAATCAGTACTTTAATATAGCCAAGATGAAAACAGTTATTTAAAATATCTGCTTTGTGCTTTTATAACTGGAGAAAAAATTAGCCATCTGTTGACATTTGCATGGGTCATAAACAAGTGCTAATGAATAGCACTACTTTAGTTACTTCTCACCTGTTAGTCAGATAAAGGAATATATTTTCTTGGATAAAACTATTAAAAAAATTCAGTTAACATATATGAATAATTTAAGTCTGAATTCTTTTAAAATACAGAATTACAGTATGTCCTTTTCTATTTGGATTAGTATGCTCATTTAGGTTGTTATACTCATAATATTTTGGCTATTATACTGTCCATTCTTTTTTTTTTTAGATGTTTGTCATACCTTGTCTGAAGAAGGCCAGAGTCTACAATAGTGAAACACTGTGAATATAACAACCATGCTGATTTGAATAGAAGTCATAATGATATAAATATCTTAGAAAATTATAACAAAAAATGTTTACTATTGCAGTGGTTAATTTGGGTCATAAAGAACAAAATCTGTTATGGGTAATCATTAACAGCAAGCAAGGTATTTAATGAAAACTGTCCATCAATAGAAACATTTTAATTTTACTCCATTTTATCATTGCTACTTTTTATCACAATACTCTGGATCAATATATTTTAGAGCAGTTTGTGTGTATGTGTGAGTGTGAGTGTGAGTGATGACTTCCACTGAGATGAACTTGCATTTTGGGAGCCGGTCTTTCATGGATGTCATCATAAATACTGGGGCTACAGAAGCACAGATCTGCCACACTTTCTATTTTCTACTATGTTATCTTTGTTTTACTACCTTGATATGATAGAATATTTTCTAGTTCCTCATTCATCTAATGATAAATCTACTAACCTCTTCAAATAAGTCTGAACAAAAAGGTATTATGAGAAAACAGTATATTACTGAGCAAGATTGTATAAGCCACCATCTTTAAAGAATTATTTCTTCTTTAGAAAGGAACCATTTTGAAGTACATAAGTGTGTGAAAACTTTCCAATAAGAACTTAAAATGTGCTGTCCTTTTTTATGATATAGGTAAACCAGTTAAAATGATTCATAAAAACCATGGTCTTGCAAATAAACTTGTTTGTATAAGAGAACTTTAAGTGCCAAATGAACCAATATATTGAATACCAGAAAAAACAAATGATTCCAAAGTTTGACTAAACAATATGTCATTATGTGGGATAGGTATAAGCAGTAGTTTCTTGGGACCTTTTTCTATTGACAATCATCCTGACTTTGATTTGTCACTTTTATAACATTGGAAGCAAACAAGATTAATATAGAATACACTGCCTTTATATCAATGAAACCTGAATATCATTGTGCATGTGTATGCTTGCTTTTAATTTTAAATCCTTTCTTTGTAAAATAATGGTTCCTTCCAAAATAATCAACACATATCCTCCTTGATGATGCATCTCTTGGCTTCAGGTTATACAACCAAAATCCTAACTACATGCTTATATCACAATATGATGGTATTTTGGTTTTGGTATTAGATGTGGTTTGTTGTTAAAGTGTTATCTTCTCATCATTGCCAGGTGTTTGTCATGCATGTTTGGATGTTATTTAGAAAAACAAATAATTTTCTTCATTTGGCAAAATCATAACAGAAGCAAATGCCTTATGTAAATATGCACACATGTTGAGTATATGTCTATATGGATAAGATAAAAACAAGCTCACAAACAAATGAAAAGGTGAATAAAAATCCAAGTGAAATATTAAAGAAAAAAACTTGTTAATGTACATACAGAATTCTTTACTTTTCAATGTTGTCTTTGATTACCCATACATTTCAAGATTAATCACAATTTCATTTCACTATGTATGTTTTATTGCTTAATAAATAAAAAAAAAAAGAATCATATCTAATCAATGAATAAAAACATTTTCTCTATAAAAAACAATATTTAAAGCAATCAAATAGATTTGGTTAGGTCATACAAAATTACACTTAAATTTTCTTAAGATTTGACAAATCTTTTTTAGTTATAATAAAATAATGACTGGCCACTCATTTCTGACCACACCTGCATGCCAGAGTAACTAGCAAGTCCCTATTACAGATGCTCACTCAACTGATGGTCTATACTGTAATTATGCTAAACAGACCTTAGTTACAGTTTCTGGAAGAGAGTGCATAATCTGGAATGATTAGTTTTTGTAAAAAAAAAAAAAAAAAAAAGACCAGCCTAAAACCTTGTTCACTATGATTTGTAACTTTGCACTAGCACAATTTTAGTCATACAGACGTAGATACATATAAAAATCAATTAGAATAATCTGTTTTCACTACCTCAACATGCATAAATTAATGTATCAACTAGATATTTTTTTATAAGATCATTTTCTTGTTTTTCTCTATTTCTTTTAAATAAGAATATTTCAATAATTTGATCTCCCACTCACACACTGCTCCTTTGACCTTATATATATATAAGGGTGTTCTAATAACTTGGACCAATTTTAAATGTGAATTAAGTTTAAAATTGTTCCAAGTTATTGGAACACCCTTTATATAAATAAATAAAAAAAATAAATAAAACAAAAAAAAAAAAAATCAATGCATATTACTAAATCTTTCCTTATTCCTGTTTTTCATTATATTGTGATGGCTGTAAATTTTAAAAGTCTGCCTTCTATGCACAATACTGTCTCTTCTTCCTTCACAGTACAACTGGACAAAGTCAACAGCACTCACAAGATTACATCCTAACAAGACAGAAAATATATGAAAATCAAATACGTCAGTGAATGTTTTATTAACTTTTGAATTGATGTTCTGTACATCAACTTTCATTGCTTCCCACAAAGCCATGTGAAACAATGAATCATACAACATCTCTTTTGGTTATAAGAGTTTACATGCTAGTGTTAATAACCGTGTGGTTAGATTAACTAATTAACAGGTGGTTTTAGGTTTGTTATGTATAAATTCCAAGTGTGTTTTCTCACATTCCAAACATCTCTCAAGTACAAGGAGATGAGTTGGGGTGATACATAAAAGAGAAATGTGACTGGTCAAAAAAGGAAGAAAAGTTGGAAGTGAAAGAGAAAAGAAACAAAAATTAGATACAATAGATATTAGATGATATTAGACATATATCTAAATAAGGAAGTTTGATCAATATTTAGAATTACAGTTGGTGCAATTAACAAGTGTAAAAAAAAAAAAAAAAACACCAAAGAAACGGATTAAAAAAAAAAAAAAAAAGAATGTCACATATTATTAATTTCTAATTTAAAATGATATTATATTTCGATATTAAAATACCTATATATTTTGAATATGCCCCAAATAGGTTGAGACCATATTTTAGAAGATAGATATTGAAAAAAAAGTCATGGATCTTTGTTCAAAATTTTTATATAAGCAAGCTGGTATTTTTTTAACATTAGTCAGTGTTCTGTGAAGCCACTGGAAGCATGTGTTTTGGGGCTGGAGACAGTGAGTGTTCAATGGCAGTAGCATTCACAGTACATAAAAAAAAAGAAGCAACAATACTTTTTAGAAAGGCAACATATATAGAGTGGGATGTTAAAAAAGGGGTAACTTCCTTGAGAGAAGGCTTACGCATGTTATCATCACCCAGGGATGAAAGTTTAGTAAGGAAGTAAAATATATGGATATCCAATATTTGGTTTAACTCTCCTTTAAGAATTGCCTGTCTGATGTAACATATTGTCAACAAAAAAGCCAATTATGACTATTGAGTATTTAGTGTGACATCTACCCCGACCTATGACAGAAAAAGTGAAACATGAAATCACATGTCAATGTAAAAATTGACAACATTCATTATATATCAACCAGATAGGCAAAGTTTTCATTGACAAAAGTTTTACTTTGTGCATCTCTTAAAAGAGCTTTTAAGCAGAACAAAAAAAATTACAACAGTAATTCTGAACCAGGGAGGGAGGGACGACAGACAGATGGACTCACTCTCACACACACAGAGTGAATTTTAGGAACCACAGATTGCCAAATTCAAACTGTTCAGAGATTGAGTATTCTCGTGATTTGGGGAGGGCTGACACTGAATTACAGGGAAAAATGGTTGAGAATGACTACTGTTTCAGAGGATAAAGCAAAGAAAATGATAAAAAAACTAATAGAATCTTCAAATAAATGAAGATGTGAATAAAGATATTAATAGTTGAAAGGACTAGTATTATAGTATCTTTTTAAGGGAAATGATTGAAACAGACTCATAGCTAAGTGTAAAAAATAGAAATGCAGATAGTAAACAAACAAATACTACATATTCTATAATAGAATTTTTCCAGCTATTTCTCTTTAAAGAAAAAAGTCAATTATTGATATTAATAAATTATATATAGGGGAAAATAAAACTACTCTTCTCTATCTAAAGTTTCAATTTTATTAAAATATTGTTTATTATACTAAATGTTCACCCAATATAAGGCTCAAGAATCACTCAATATAGAGGGATACTATGTGGTGCTGTATGAGCAGAAAAAAGGGTGAGAAGTGAAGGTCATGGGGCTATGCAGTAAAGATAACAGCTAACTCTAGATTGTATGCAACAAAATAGATATATACAATAAGTACAAATCTAACAGGTGCTTTTGTTACAATAGGAAAATTCCAACTTTAGCAGCAATGACCAGTTTCCAGTAAGAAACTCACAAGCCATATCCAACATTCTGACAAAAAATTGTTAAAATGGAAATGCTTTCTACTCATCAGGTCATCTTGCAGCTTTTCACAGACAAAAGTTTTAGAATCTTGCATATTTGATACAATTGTAAAAGCAGAAATTCAAGACTCAACAAGAAAAACTAAATAACCAAGAATACTTTCACGTAAGAGATTTTATTGTTGATATTCTAATGACATGCCACCTACTTAATGATGGAAGATTAAAAGATAATATTTAAGTCTAATTAGTAGATAGCTAATGCTTACAAAAAAGAAAAATTCTTCATAACTTCTTCAGCCATTTAAGCCAAATGAGTATATGCTACAATAGTAGTTTGGATGTGTGTCTAGCATAACAGTGATGCGTAAAGTGGAATAGATTAGTAGAAAAGTAGACAAGGCTATCTAGCCTTGACTGGCAGTTAGCCTAAAAAGGAAGAATACGCTGAATTCAAAACCAGTTGGGTGCAGGGCTGGCAATTCTACACCATAAATAAATACCCACTGCAAAAATCACAGCTGCAACATCTAGCATGATGAGTCCATGGTCTTAGCATGGTGAGGTCTATACTCCACAGAGTAGTCGAATGATACTAAGAAGGAGGACAATAGTAGATATTCCTTACAGACATCTAGATAAGTCTTAGGTGTGTCCAAAAGTTTCTAGCCATTTTATTTTTTTTTTATAAAAAACTAGAAAACCAGAGAAACTTGATAGCTGAAAACTTTTGAATACACCTAACACAATTCATGGCCATCCTGTTTTTATTTTTTTTATATAATTGGCAAATATGATGCATGAGCAAGCAAGAATGGAGGAGACAAAATGGGAAAGACATACATATGTATATGTGTGTGTGTGTATATATATATATATATATATATATATGTGTGTGTGTGTGTGTGTGTCGTCCACAGACAGACTGTTTCACAGCTCATCATCAGTGTGGCTAGACATCCAATTGCCTCAAACCAGGATCAAAACGCAACCAATTTGGCATCAGTCAAAAGTTCTTCCCTGAGCTATCAGCTCCTGGCAGGGAGGAAGGTGAATTTTTACATATTTATTTTAGAATAAACATACCAGTGACCCAGAGTGCTCAATTCATCAAAGAGCTTTTGCATCAGCAGTGTGTGTGTGTGTGTGTGTGTGTGTGTGTACACACACACATACATACATACATACATGTTGTCAAACCCCAAAAATCCAATAAAGAGTAAGTGATTTTTTTAGTGCATCAAAATTGCTTCCCTTTCTCTCAAGTAGCATTTTCAGGCCATGAAAATACAAGTTAGTTTGAAAAAAAAAAAAAAAAAAAAATTTTTTTTTTCATTATTTTCTATGTGCATTTGGTGAGTAATTTTTGTTTAGTGAAAGAATACAGTTATGGATTAGATTTTTCCCCTTATTCAACAGCATTAAATTAAATTTTAACTTGTTAGTTTTGTTAGAGAGATAAATAGGTAAAAGTTTTAATCATTCATTTTCTGTAATTTTTTTTTTTGATGATTTAAACTGACATTTATATATTTTTTGTTCTGGCTTACAGATCAATATGACATTAATGAGTAAACAATATATTGCTAAGGTACATCAGTTAGTTGAACAGGAAGAAAAACAAGCAGATGAAGACAATTGTAGCAACAATGCTTCTTACAAATAAATGAAAGACAAAGTAAACAAATACTAACAACAGAGCCCACATTGAAATGCTTTTCAACATCGGCAACAATCCAAAACATGTGACTAGATTTGGGCAGGCAGAGCTGTGAATCAGAGAGATTCTGTTTCATCTAAAACATGTTATTATATCAAGATCTACAAAACTTGCAATTAGGTGCTAAGTACTGAACAGGCGATTGCCTCATCTAAGAATCTATCAAACTGGTAAAATCAATAATTACAAACTCTGAGAATACTAGTTTCAAGAGCTTTAGCATAAAATATTGATTACTTAATCAGTTCCAAGCCAAAATGATTGATGTGTTTGTAAAATATGATAATCAATATATGATATAGAAAAAACTTTCACATTCATTTCCTAACCAGTCACAGACTTACAAAGTCTGCAAATTGTTTGAAATATCTACAATACAGTTTGCCATCATAATGACAAATATTGATAATCAAATTAGATTTCTTAATCCAATTCAAATGTAAAACTATATTGCAGGTAATGAGCAAGATGAGTTTTATATATCATTTTATTTCATTACTTTATATTATTCACATAAATTTAGTTGTTTTCAAAGTCATGCCAAACAACTGATCTTTTTCATTATAAGAATGTATCATTTATCATCATTAGATTTTCTCAATATTTTGTTCAATTAATACATGTCTTTCATAATTTCTTTGTCCAATTCCAATTATGATTGTTCAAATTTTCAAAAGTTCTTTTTACTGGTTTCTGTGTTGACTTCTTTAATCCCTTTTCTTATTTCTTTTGTTTGTTTTGCATGGGGTGAAGGTAATATGCAGACTATTTTATTACTGTTAATGCAATTAGCAGTCTCTACAATAAAGTCATGTATTGCAACCCTGTATGGGCCAGGGCTGCCTAATCCTTACTTTCCAGCCTTGATAGTGTTCAAAATCATCTACATCATCTTGTGAGGGATGACTTATTTTCCATTGACACAATGTCATAAGCCTGTTGCTATTTTATCACTAATTCTGTGGCAAATGTTCAGATGGGCTCTGTTCTTTCGTTCTACCAGTTAAGACCTTTAGAGCTAGGACTACTTTCATATAGTCAAATTAGACAAATTTTCTCCATGTTCCAGATATAAGAAGAAAGTTCTACTCAGACAGCTTCTTCCTCAAGAACTGCTACTTTGTGGAATAGATTTGTGGGTGAATGCTTATCTGAACATTACAACTATTCAAATCAAAGTTGAATCATTATCTATCATCTTTATCCCCATAATCTTCACTTCCTAAAATCTCATACATTCATATCATGCATGTTATTCAGTAACCCTCTTTCTTGAGCGCCTTTTGAGCCTTTGTATTGGATGAACTCTAGTATTTAAAAAAAAAAAATTATATATATATATATATATATATATATATATATATATATATATATATAGGTCATTTGGTAAAATTTGGGAAGTGATTCAGGGTGAGAACTTTTCAATACTCCCAAATATAAATAGCGCATGTCAAGACAGTTGTTATTTTTATTGTAATACATACGTTTTATTGTGTGAAAAACTTATGAAATCTATTTATTATTATTTACACTATTTACATGCAGAATATTGTCCTTATCTTTGTTGTTATAACATTTGGCCATTGCAACCTTCAGCAGGTATATGTTGACCCAGGTAACCTACAGGGTATTCCAAACTGAATTCCTTATTTAATCTACAGGGATAGTCCTCATGTAAAATAATGTAAACAATGATAGCTTCTCATCCCAGAAATTCAAGCAGAAATTAAATTATTACTTATATCTAAACTATTAAAATCTTATATAGATGAAATTTTACTAATTATATAATTTCAATGACTTGGATCTATACATTCTCACTTCATGACAAAATTTCTTTTTTTAGACTAATTATATATCATTTAATTTCACTTATGCTTCATTAATTTTTCCATGCTGTTATCTAAACTGAGGAATTTTCTCCATTATTTTTTTTAATTAAAATTATACTAAATGTTTAATGATGGAAAATGATTTTTTTTTTTTTTAAAGTAACGACAATAGAACATTATCCCGTTAATCTTTTAACTAAAAAGTAGAGAGAAAATTCCAAAACAGATTAAACTTTAAAGTCATATCTTCTCTTTTATAGCACATTCAGTAATGGCAAGTATTAAATTATCTTCAGTAATAAATTGCAAATCAAAATTAATGAGTATGACTGCACAATTCAAATGTTTGAATATTCCGATATCTGAATTGGTAAACATTAAATACAAATTGTTATTTATTCCATTTGTATAAAAGTTATACAGACACAACACAAATTGCAATGCTATATGCAGTGTTTACTATTTCTTAGTGTTACAGTAAAGAACTTTTTTCTAAATTGAGATCATAATCTAAAATTGTATCCCCTCACCAAAGCTTAGTATAGAGAATCTAAGCTGGTCTTCATAATCAGCTGATGAACAATACAGGTGTGTGAGTAAGAGAGGAGATAGCTCAGCCTACATAATGGTAAACACAGAGCACTATTGTCTTGGACAAACAAGGAAATGGTTAAAGATAGAATAAGCATTTTTTTTTAATGCATAAAAGTATTAACATCAAAAAGGAAATTGGTAAAAATTAAAAAATATATCAGTAAAATGATTCGGGTTCCATTCCCAATAAAACTCATTTACAAGGCTGGTGTTTGTTATGAAACATTTGCAGTTTTATAGATATGCAAATTTAAAAAATGTCAAATATACAAGTACTAAAAATTGATTAATATTCTTTAATGACATTAAGATGCATTTATTGTTGATAATATTTAATGCTATTTTTGAGAAGTAGTTATGAAAATTAAAATATATTTTTTGCTTTTCACAAATTTTTTATATGAAGCAAATATTGGGAAATAGCTCAGTAGCATCAACAGTCGTCTAAATAATGTGGTAATGTCTTCTATTACTTATGTAAAGTAGATTGGTGAATTTAAACAAGAAGAATATTGTTCTGTATAAATCATTTTTGCTACATTAGCCACACTATTTTCTTCTATTACTAATAAAATATCATATTGACAAAGATTTTATTGTGAAGAAGACTCATTTTTTTCTGTTTTTTTACAATACATAAATTGATATAAAACTGCATCCTCTCCTGCATTTGTAGGGTTGTTGCTCCAGTTACTGGTTTTGTGATATTATAGATAGCAATAGCCATTACACACACTGTATTTAGATAATATATGAAGAAGTTCCAAACTCCAGGTTGAAAGAGCCCCAGCCAGCCAGCCATGTGTAATACAAAATTAAAGTTGATTGATTCCCAAGATTAAGCAAAGTTTTGGAATAATAAAGATAACTAGAATACTGTAACAAGATTTTAATAAAATGTAATATATTTTAACTGTTGGATACATAGGGGTTTCAAAATAGTAGCAGCTTCTCTATTCCACCCGGCACCCATTTTAATGATTGATAACAGTATACAAACTTCTCAGCCACAACTATGATGATAATAGACATACAGTAGGGGGGAAACAAATATTCATTATATATTATATATACACACACAAATTTTTAATTTATTGTATTTCTGGCTAATAAATAAATATACTTTTCACATAATTAACTGTACACAGATGCATAATAACTAAATATGCATAGAAAACATTTTGGTATAAAAGAAATCCCATTTATCCTTTTTAATGGGTGAAAAAAGTATTCATGCAATACAAAAAGAATACATAATCTTCATTTAATACTTTGTAGAATAGCCATTATTCACTTCTACACTGCATACGGCCCATCTTTTCACTAAATTCTTACACTTTTCTAATAATTTGGCATGCTCAAATCACTGCACTGATAACAAATATGGCGCCAGTTTGTTTTGATTGTGCGGATCAGTACGAAAATTTCAGTGATTGCACAGGTCAGTGTTGTCAACCTTGTGTGAAAATTTTTTGTGAATTGATTTGGCGGTTTTTGAAATATTAGAAAAAAAGTTATCTTGATAATAATTTGGCATGCAGTGTATAGCAACCAACCTCTTCTTGTAGTTCTCAATTAAAGATTTGCAAATTTTAGTTGGGATTTTGTTCCATTCTTTGCACATGGTCTCATTAAGATGTTTGTTGGAGCTTTCAATTGGATTTGAATTTTCAAATAACACCACAGATTCTTGGTTGGGTTTAAGTCTAGGGACTGACTTAGCCATTTCAGGATATTTACAGTATTTTCAGCATGCCATTCCTTCATAAATTTTGCAGTGTGCTTAGGATCATTATCTTGTTGGAAGATCCAATCAGGAAGAAGTTCCAGATTTTCAACCGAATTCATTAAATTTGCTTCAAAAATATTTTCATATGCTGAGGCATTCATTCTGCTATCTATTACTGATATGTTGCCAGTACCTTTTGTAGAAATCATCCCTAACCATGATGCTGGCATTGACGCATTAATTTCCTCAAAGAGCTTGAAGAAATCTTCCGTGGAGTACCTTTGGTTTTTTTCTTTGGTTTTCAACAGTTTTGAGTTTTTTTTTATACCTAGCAATGAATGAACTAATGGTAGTAAATGGAATATTCAGGTTGTCTGAGATTTTCCTGTAACTTTTACCTTCTTTCCAGAGCTTAACAATCAGTTCTCCTTGCAAATTTGTCAATTCTTTACCTTTTGCCATGATGATAACCTTCTTGCACGAATATCAATTAAAAAATGATCTATTTGTATTTCTTAGGCTAAAAATAACTACTGATAACATTATTGGAACATTCTAGAATATTCCACTTGAATAACCTAGAGTATCAAAGCAATCTAAGTTTTAAAATCTGAAATATGTATTGTACGAATACTTCTTTTCACCCATTAAAATGGGATTTATTTCTATTAAATCAAAGATTTTTGTTTTCTATGCATAATTAGTTATTATGCATCTGTGTACAGTTACTTATATGAAAAGCATGTTTATTCATTAGTTGGAAGTATAATAAATTAAAAATTTTATGTGTACAAATATTTGACCCCCCCCACTTGTTTGCCTGTTCTGTCATCTTTCAGAGATTGGAGTAATAACTTGTTGGTCTTTCTTATGGCTGCAGCTACTATCTACCCTTCCCATGTCTTCATCACGGGGGGGCACGGGGGGGGAACTGATCATAAAAACTCAGACTATACTAGTCTATATGGTAGATCTTTTTCCACATTTAATTCTAATAATCATTAAACACAATCAAACTTTCTCCACCCAACCCAACCTGCATTTCTATACCATAAAAGCAAGCCTTTCTACATTTATGCATTTGCTAACTACAGTCAAACCATTTTGAGGCTCTATTTACTTCATCATCCACATCTCAAAAGTTTACCAATGTTTACAGTGAAATGTTTATTTTGTCTTAGAGAAATTATAGAAAATATTTAATAATTTGTGGTAAATAAAATTAACTAGTCTGAAGGCTGGGTATAATACATTGAAGCATGTGTACACACACACACACACAAATTTTGATACATTTGATTTTTTTGTTTTTAAAAGCAAAACTTTCAGTTACTGAAATATATAGCAGTTTAACTTTATTAAAAGTACAGATGGAAAATCTTGTTAAATTACAACAGAACATAGTCTCTACTAAGTGATATGCACATAACTCTCTCCATGGTTTCTGGTAACATTTCTAAACTAGATTCCCCACAAAGTTTGTGGATTCAACAGTATCCCTGCAATTGTCCTAATGAAATGTACTCCTGAACTGGCTCCTGTTCTTTCCAAACTTTGCAATAAAGGTCTCACTGTTTCTTGCTTTCTAGCTTGTTGAAAATCCTCCTCTGTAATTCTTGTCTTTAAGAACTCTGGGGAATCTACTGACTCCTTGAATTAATACCTTATCAGTCTCTTACCTCTTTTTGACAAATTATCACAAGCTCTAATCAACACTGACCTGGTTAAGCCTCTCACTTCAAATGATATCCTCTTGGATAAAGAATATGGCTTCCTTTTCTCCAGATGTGTTAATGGTTATCATAAAGCAACAAAGCTTGGACTGTGGCTCTAGATATCTTTAAGGTATTCGACAGGGTTTAATGCTGCCTTTCTCCACAAGATCCAGGGCTGCAGTGTCTTTGGATAAATATTTGGCTTAATCCAATCATTCCTAACAAATTCTAGTTCTAGTGCATTTCACATTAATGTGGGAGCGGGGGGGGGGGTCAGATTTCTATGCCTGGATTTATGTTATCTTTGATGACCTTCTCTATGTCATCAATTCCCAACTAGGAATTTATGTCGATGACAACTATTTACTCCTGTGTTAGTAGTAAGTCCAACTTGTTCAACAAAGTAAAATTGGCAACTCTTCTCAAAAAGGACCTCCAATTTGTGGTTAACTGGAGCAAGGAATGGCTTTAAATTTTAATGCCACCAAAATAAAATTGCTTTCATTTTATCACCATAGAGAAAATTTTCTGCCTGCCATCAGGTAAAGCTGGTGTTAACCTCCAGGAAAGCAACTCTTTGCACCCTCTTGGGCTCATGTTTTCCACTGACATGAAGTAGAGTGATTATATTGAATCAATTATTACATTTACTTGCTAGGAAAGTTGGTTCATGGTGTCATGCCACACAATTTTTCTCATCACAATCCATCTTGCGCATTTATTCATGTACTGAATATTGCTGCCATATCTGATTTGATGATTCTACTGTATATCTTGAGATCCTTGACAAACTTCAAAGGGTCTATAATGTAAGAGACTGTCCACAGTTCATATCTGTTTAAGTACTTTGAGTTCTCGTCTTACTTCAGTAATTGTCATAAATTAAAGCCCTTTCTACCTGTTTTAAATATGATGCGTTAGTTATTTGTAATTTTTTAATGTATCCAATGTTGCATGAACATGATTTTTTAAAAAATTAAATGTTTGTGATGTCACCATGTGGATGTCACATTATATGGATTCTGAGAATTTAAATACATTTAAACAGTTTACATTATTCAAACTGTTATCCTGATCTTCATTGCCATATTCATAATGTTTCGGCTTTTGTATGCGCTGGCCTTCTTCAAGTGATTGAAATTTCAAACAGAACCCTTTATTTCATCCACTGGGGAAGATTGTTCTAGTTCCATGCATCATGCCTCTTCTGAATGTTTCATTTATTTCCCTTTAACTCAACTCTCCAAGTTTTGATTCCTCACTGGTGTAGCCTGGTATGGAACTGACAACTCTTTGGGTCTAGTCATTGTCCTTGAGGACACATGGCACAGAAATACAATCTCCAAAAACTAGTAAATTTGTAAACAGGTTTTATTGAGTGCTAAATTGAAACTTTATTTTTTTTCTTATAATAGATTATGAATTGTAGATGTTTATTACTTTTTGTAGGTTTTATGAATATATGAATATGACTACAATAGAATAAACTGGTGGTGTTGTGGTTTCTACTATTAGTAAAACTTATTAATCTTCCTAAAATAAAACTATTTGTACAAAATCAATATATTTGGGAAAGCAATTATTGATGAGTTACTTAATAGCATACTATTAATTTATAGAAACTGTTTTAAAATGAGAGATTAATTTGGCTTAGTTAATTTTTTTTTTTATAATTGTTCATTTATGCTGATGTGAGTATTCACTTTTTTAATTAAGAGTACAAGAGGATGAGAAGATTTTTTTATAAGAAAAAATAAAATCGTGACTTAGAATCTTTTATTTTTTATTAATACTTGTATGTAATGTTAAGAAATGAATTTTGTTCAAATATTTGTTTTATTATTATTTTTAAATTTTTTTGCTAAAATATAAATATTGTTAATGTAGCTAATATATGATTGGTTTAGTTATTTCATTGAATATTTTCTATTTCATTTTCATGTGTGTGTTCACACAAATACACATACCTACCCCCACACATACACACGTTGCCAGGGTGGTCATACAATGGAACTTGTTTAATACATAGTAATAAGTTTTGTTTTTAATATAATAGGTCTAATTTTAAGAATTGGGTGTGTGGAATGGCTGTAAACATCATTTATAATGGTATCCATTGTTTTTTTAATGGAGACATTTGTAGATAGGTTTTCTACATATAATGAGGCTAGTATTTCATTTTGTTAGAAAGAATGTAAAATTTGTAGATACTGACTTGTGGAATTAATACTACATTTATAAGAAATATTGTGATATTAATTTATTTTTTTGAAAGTGCATATACAAGTGTGGTGATATTGTTGTGTATACAGAGGAACCAGATTTATAAATTTTTATGTCACCATGTAGGTGAATCAGGTTTTTTGAAATCTCTATGAATCTATTTCTGCATTATATAATAATACTTAGTAAAACAAACTGGAAAAAATTTTTTTTAATTTTAAACGATATTCATATCAAGTTAGAATAACCAATAATTAATAAAATCAATTATAATTTAAAATGTATTTAATTTCTCAGAACCCATATAATACCATATTCAAAAATTAAAATAACTAATAAATCAGATTTAAAACAGAGATACAAAGTCATCACAGGACTTTAATTCTTGACAATGACTGAAGTTGCAAGTTTGAAAGACTTAATAAACACACAAACTGTAGACAGTTCCTATATAATTTCAATAACATACAGAAGTTAATCCATCAATGTGATTATTTTATGTAAATTTTGGAATAGTTATTAAAAAAGAAATTTAATTCTTTTCTTGTTGTCAATACACTATGAAAAACAATGGTGCCAAATTTATATCCTACAAAAATATACAAAAACATGCCTTTTATTTAACCTTTCAAGCAACAATTTTTGAAGGATCTAACCCGATTTAATCACTAATATAAATTAAAATATTTCTGAAGGGCAATTTTTTTTAGAAATTCTTTTACAAATCTATTAGACATTTCTTTAGATACAACAAAACTATCAAAATAAACAATTGATATTTTATAAACCCCTATCTTGCATGAATTTCATATTAAAATTAACATAATTAAGCTCAAAGATGATTCTAGATAACTATGTGCATTTTTTCTAAGATTTTATATTTTTTCTTAGATACTATTTCTAAAACTTGGTCCAGTATTTTAAAGAACAGTGTGAAACATACAGATAACCAATACATGGGTTATCTTAGTTTAGAATATAGGAAATCCTACAAACCATATTTCTTTTATTATGTAAGAGCAAGTGTTAACCATTTGTAGGATAATATTGTATATTATCAAATTTCTCAAATAAGAAATTTACAGTTCATAAAATATATATTGGACCACATGTTTACTGTTTTATTCTTTTTAGGCAACTTCATAATATCATGAATATGATTGATAGATGAAAACAATTTCTGCTGAGTCACCAAAGAAACATGTGGATTGTCAATAATCTGATAGAATATTATACTCTCTCGTGTAACTAATTCTTCATTAATTATTGCCTTCAATTGGTTAACTAGGAGCAGCACTAGTTTGAAGCAGTTGCTTGATTCTTCAGAAACAGTTCAAAAGGAAAGCTCACCATGTATGAAAAATGCTTTTGGTCAGTGGTGGTTCATTTTGCTTGCTTTACAATCTCTTACATTTCACATTGTTGCAAAATATCTACTTTTCATTGCCTATCAGAATTTGTTTATAAAAGGGAACATTTTTGTATGTTTAAGTACTGATTCACACACTGAATTACAGCCCTGTAGATATTTTAAAGTCAAACATGAAAGTAATTGACAAACTGGTGCAAATGATTTTAAATGATTGATTAAAATATTATGAGTTTATCTCCAACATCATATAGCATTGATTATTCTCATGTCTTGATTTGATGGCTAGCAACTGTAAATCGCAATCTGCAATGTGGAACATTGTTTGATGAGAAATGTCCAGCATAAAACTTTGTACATTACTTTTCACACATTTGCTATTTCATGATAACTTCACATAAATTGCACAATTTTTTTTTTTTTTTTTAAAGTTTGAGTTAGAATTTTACATTTCTTAGAATACCATTCCAAAAATGTTGCTTATTCTCTTCCATCTATAATGACAATTTTTACTGCATGCATGCATGCACACACACATAATATATCAAAAAATACTTTTACAAACTTTGGGGGTGGGTTCCTAACACCAAAACAAGGACAAAAGTCCATACAAACATATGTCCACAACTCCTTCCTTTTTTGAGTTATAAGGTTTATAGAAAGTTTATGGTAGATAGTATTGTGATGCCACGTAGACTAGGTTACATTTGTCATTGTACATTAGTCTGTCTTCAATGTTAAATGTGTGCAGCAGTGAGTTAACTGAGAAATGTTCCATTTAACTATGTCAGGATATTCGTATCATCAGGCAGATATGATTTTTACATACCGCATGAATCATAATGGATGCAAAACTGCACAGCTGTATCAGATTGCATTTCCAGACCAAAGCTGTTTATTGCTGTGTTGCTGTGACAGGATCCATGGCACCACAAACTATGGGATCAAGGAAGACCGAGATCTGCTTATACACTTGACCATGAAGAACACATTCTACAGGCTGTCAGAGACAATCCAAGTATCAGCACATGTCACGTGGTGTTAGCATGTCCAATATCTCATAGTACCGCATAGAGGATACTTCAAGAGCAGCTCCTATATCCGTATCATTTGCAACATGCATAGGGTCTTTCACTCTCTGATCACTCACCACAGTAGAACTTTTGCCGATGTTTTATTACACAAACTATTGATCTGTTTGTTTCTTCAATTTTGTTAACAGATGAGCCAACACTTGGAAGAGATGGAATAAGAAATTTACACAACCAGAATTTGTGGGCGGATCAGAATCCCCATGGTACAATACAGGCTAGACACCAGCATCAGTTTGATTAATGTGTGGGTTGGAATTGTAGGTGACTGTCTGGTAGGTCCATATGTTCTTCCAGTACGTCTTATAGGAGATGTCCACAGGGACTTTATTTCAAACACACTTCCATACCTGCTAGAGAATGTATCCCTGCTAATACGAATACACATATGCTTCATGTACGATGGGGCTGCAGCACATTTTAGTCACATTGTTCGTGATGCAGTGGCTGATATCTACCATGAAAAATAGATAGGTAGAGGAGGACCAGTTCCATGGTCTGCACATTCCCCCAACCTCAATCCTTTGAATTTTTATGTGGGGCCACCTAAAACAATTGGTTTATGCAGCAGACAGTAATAATGCAGAGACACTTCATCAACGTGATATGGGGGCTTGTGAAACCATTTAACACTGTGTGAGAGTATTTGAAAGTGTCAGCTAGTCAATGATCCGATGGGTGCATATGCATGTAGAAGAAAGTGGAGGACATTTCGAACATGTTATGAGTTGCTGTGTTGAGGTCTAATGAAGGCCTTTTGGACATATGTTAAATGGGCATTTTACCATGTTTTGGTGTCAGAAACCTGCACTCAAATTTTGTAAAATATTTTGATAAACCATATATATATATATATATATATATATATATATATATATATATATATATACACACACACACACACACACGATCGGTACATACCACCCTGCCGATGAGGGAAAGTGCTGATTGGGGACACCTGGCAGGATCTTAGTGACCCTTGCTATCTTATCAGCATTTGCCTTCTTTCTACCTACATTTATATACATTACAAATTAAATTAAGCACAACTGACTATTAAAGGATAAAGATTTTTTGTGGATTTTAACATTCTGGAGTATTTTTTTATTTTTTTTTTTATTTTGTTCAAGTCCATGTATATTCTTTGTTTTTGTTAACAACAGCAGCCATCCGCCTTGCTCTTTGATCTAAAACAAGCTACACCTACTCACTCAGTTGGTTAGGACATTAAAAAAAAAAAAAAGTTGCTATTGAAAGTTGAAAAATCGACAAAAAGCCCACCACAAGCAAAATACATTAAATAATGAAAAAAAAAAAAAAATTTTTTAAATTATATTTTTATCATTAGATAGATATGATATATAAATTAATAATGATGATTATCTCATGAATAAATACTGCATTTTTATGAATAAAGGTTACCTTGTAAATACAGTAATCATTTATTTTGGGATTAGGATTGCTTAGACATGTTATTTTTGGGATTAGGATTGCTTAGACATGTTATTTTGGGGATTAGGATTGATTAGACATGTTATTTTGGGGATTAGGATTGATTAGACATGTTATTTTGGGGATTAGGATTGATTAGACATGTTATTTTTGAAGTACGATTGATTAGACATGTTATTTTTGAAGTACGATTGATTAGACATGTTATTTTTGAAGTACGATTGATTAGACATGTTATTTTTGAAGTACGTTTGATTAGACATGTTATTTTTGGATTAGGATTCATTAAAGAAATGTTCGGGAATCCTAAATAAAAAAAAATAATATTTTTGGTCGAAATTTATAAAATCATCTCTTAATACAATTTTTCAGGAAAATAGGTTTCTCAAGTCTAGTATCTGTTATTGCCCTTTACAAATTCCGAATTGATGGGGTTGGGTTGCTCCTTTCTAACCTTTTATTTGAAGTTGTATGGAATATCAATATCTAGATTATGTCAGATATTCTCTCAGAGTCCACATGTTACTATCAATTTTAGTTATTGTTGTTGAAAATCCTCAAGTGATGTGATTTCTGTGATCTGGTACAGCTCTTTGTAATTGTTTGGTGCTATGCATGGCATCCATATAAATGTCTCAATCTTACAAGGCTATTTAAGAACATGACTAGTTTTCATATTAAAGTTTTTGTTTTTTTAGCAATACTTATTTAAATCTACATCATCCTCAAAATAAAATCTTCTAAATTTTTTCTTTTATAAAAATTATTTTATGAGGTGATACATTTCAGCTTTAGCAAAGTTATTTTTAATTTGTATTACAACTATACTATCTTTCTATCCTTATGGTTAGAATTGATTTTGAATAGATCATATGCTATTTTAACTTATTTAGGCAACAGGGACAGCTCATTGTTTGTAGCTTTTAGGGAAAATAAAACTTCCTAGCTTTGTTAATAGAAATATTTAAATCAGTTCTGATTAAGCATACAGTCAAAGATTTTATGTAATAATATATTTAGCAAAGTCATCACAATAGGGTCTGTATTATTACAAGTCACAAAAATAATCAATATTTCCGAGATGAATCAACAGCAGCATTCATTATTCCCCAGGTAATTTTTAACAACCTGGTTTCACTACAACTAAATAATGAGAAGATTTCTTGTCATAATGACTTAAGATATTTTCAGCACCATTTGAAGCAAATGAATGTCAGGTTTCCATAATAATAAAAATATTATTTTTTTTTATTTTTAAATTAAAAAATTCCCTTGGTATGGTAAGATATACTCAGTACCACTCATCTCCTAGAAACGAAAATATTTATTTTTACATGTAATACTTATATCATTATAAATATTTTTTTCTTTAAGTAACTCAATAGGATTTGTTTGTTTTTTGTCCCCCAACCACCAAAGCTCTTTGGATTATAATTTTTTATCACTTAATCAATATACAGACTAATCTCATGATATTTCAGAGTTGATAATAGATGACAGGATATTTTTATATACTTATTTTATAATACTCTCCTCTGTAATATGAAAAACATAAGAGTATTCTAATCAACTGAGCAGAAAAATCTGTGATGAATTACAAATCTCCAAACTTAAAATGTAGGTTTTAGTTGGATTATGCAGACTTTAGAACAGTGCTGCATTTCTAGACAATAAAATTAAGCTAAACACTATTTACTATGTTTAGCATAGACAAGAACAAGGCCAAATGTGTAGAGCATTCACTTAGAATTGAACTCATTACACAGTAGCAATGGTTTGCTTACTTGGTAACTATTATACCATGGCAAAACGACCTAATGAATATATAAATTCAAACACTATTAGAGTAGATACTTTGTATTAAGTTGGTGCAAAAATAATGACGTAATAATGTCGTTTTTGAGGTATTTTTAACGTCAAAAAACGACATTATTACGTCATTATTTTTGCACCAACCTAATAATTTTGTTTTTTATTTATTAAACAGTGTATATTATGCCTATCAGCCTGTGCAATCAAGAAATCTTAGTAAAGAACATGCATTCCTGGCACACTGGATCAAATGGTGGTTTCTCCTACAAAGGGGATGCAGGTTTGATCCCTGCTGGGGAACACATTTTCTTTACTAAGACTTCTTGAATGCACAGACTGATAGACATAATACACACTGTTTAATAAATAAATAATGGGGTGTCTATTTCAAATATGAAGTATCATCTATGCTTGATGTAATAAAAATAAATACATTCTTATATATATGTCATTCACAGATAGACTGTTTCACTGTATCACAGCTCACCAGTGTGGCTAGACATCAGATTGTTTCAAGTTAGATTGAAACCCGACCGATTTGGCATCATCTATATTCCACTATCTACTGTAAAACTCCAATTTTTTCAAAGGTCTGAGAGATGTATAGGGTATAATGAACTTTAACCTTGTTATATTGATCTATGTGCTGGCAGGAGTTTGAATTCAGTTATTCTTCTCAGAGACTGATTGCCCAACCAAGACTAAAGAGTCCAATCTGCTCTCTTATTTTACCTATAGGTGGTGCAAGGAAAGACTGATTAATGTAAGAGCCTGGCCTGGAATTTAACTCTACTTGCAGATAGATTAAACTTTAAAGAATTTTGGGTTTACGTTGAACAAGGTGCCTATTTTCATTTGTCATCAGCAGCATGCTTAGCTAATACTATTTAAAAAAAAAAAAGAAAAAAAAAAAAAAAAAGATTGCACAGAGACTGCTAACATTCAACACAACAAAAGTTCAATAGACTAACAAATAATGACTGCACTGTCTAACAGACATTAGCAATGCTCAAGGCACAAGAAGACTGTACATTCTTTTATGCCATTGTCAAACACATGTAAGCAAGATCATATCAAAACTTGATTGACTTGGTGCCTGGGGTCAGCAATAGATTTAATAGCTAACAACATTGACAACACATTGATATGTCATGCAGCCTGAAGGTTTTATAGGTAAAGAAAAGAGAGAATGAATAACTGAACAACTGATGGCTTTACATATTGGTTGGTTGAAGACATTACAAATATCCAGGCATCCAGGTGCTGAATACACTGCCACTTATAGAAAGAAAGAAAGAAATTACAAACATCTTGAAATTATCAGCATTTGTCACTTTCCAGTAGAAGTTAACTTCCCAGAAATAAACATAGAATTACAAAAAGTTCAGCTATCTTGACATTTACTCATGAATGTAAAGTGTGGTTATTTGTACATTGAAATATTACAGATTTTAGAAGTCTGAGGCATTTGAAAGGAAATGGAAGTTTTGGTTTGATTTCAAGTTAGAAATTTCTTCAAGGTTAAAATAATAAGCCTGAAATCTTAGACTAGTAATTTCAAATAGGAAAGTCAAAAAGTAATGCCCATTCTTCTTTAATAAGATTTTTAATTGTAGAAGTACACAAAATATAAAAAAAAAAAAAATCTCCATATTGCAAACCTAGTCTTCAACAATCCTCTTCCATGTCAATCATGATATACCACTTTTAAATGAGGACACACACCATAAAATGGTCCTTGGTTGCTTTCTTAAGCATGTGCAAGTTGTCTCTTTCACCAAATCATCATTGGAGAGCCAATACCCTCTATGACTATCTTACTTAGGAAGGTGCAATTCATATTGTGCAATTACAGAAACTCTTAGACAGTAAGTGCCCTCTTTTCCATGAAGTCCGTCAGTATTTTATTAGCATAGAACTTGTGGTTACAACTAGCAATTCCAACAATAAAATTATGAGATCTAGCTGCCAATCAAGTACTGTGCTTAAATTCATGAAGTTGAGATACCAATGAGGAAAGATGATCAGAACAATTACCATGAAAATATTTATAGAAGAAGCAAAGAGAAGATATATTATGGCAGTGGGAAATTGAATCTAATTATGTAAATACTTTTTGTAATAAACTAATTTCCTACTATAAGTGTGTGAAATAAGGAGTCTGACTCACCTTACAAAAATGGGCAATCAAACAATGCAAACTCCAATAAGGTAACTGCCCAAAGTAAACTGAGTTTTAAAAAGTTGCTAAAGTAATAATAGTTAAAAAAAAAAAAAAAAACAAGTAAAAAATCCTTTATTGTAACAAAAAAGATAAATTATTAAAAAAAATAATTTATGCTCATCTAACTTAAAATGATTTAATATATTCCATTTCTATCTACTATTTACAAAATCAAACATGATACATATGTCATTATACTTTTTGTAATGCTTGCAAAATCCCTTTTCCTTAATTTTTATTAAACATTGAACATCAGTTAAACAAAAGAGAAACAAAAGATTATTTTTTACTATTTGTACGTATGTTAAAATGTTCTATGAAAATTTTAGCAATTAAATATATTACTTTTAATATTTACTAAATTGCTTTATATGCAATCATTATAGTGAATTAAAGTTTTGAATTTTTTAACAAATCCTATATCTGATATTTTGAATAAAGTATTTTATATTAGTATTTATTTAATAAAGAAAAAAAATGTAGCTTTAAATGTTTCTATTCTTTTTTCTATTCAATGACTAATAAAGTCTCTCCTGTTAAATAAATATTGCATTTAACATATTTATCTCAAAATATGATAAGCAGGGTTTAAATGAGTAAGCAGAAGTTAATCACAAAGGAGCTGTTTAAAGAAAAAGATCTATCATTTTTTTGTTAATCATTTAATATGTTCATTATTAAAATTTGAATAATACAGAATCAAATCTATGAAAACAATCAATGAAAAGAAAATTTGTAGTTATTAATGGCTGAATATTAGGTGACATCCTATTGTGTAAGTGACCCTATTGAATCTGACTAGGACATTTAGGCCTGAATATTTGCACTACAAACAATCAATGTTAAACTTTCAAAATCTACATTTTTTTTCCATGTAGCCAACTTTCAAGAACTGAAGATGAACACTAATCAGCCAACAATTCCACATCAAGCATTTATTAGGAACAGGGCATATGCTTCTATAGGTACTGCCACTGAATTTTTGATACCTAAATTTTAAAATGAATTTTTAAAAATGAAAAAGCTTTCTTAAAGATTTCATTTTAGCTTTAATTGAAAGCTAAATCATTAAATTTAGTATTTCCAATAGGTTAAATATTGTGGTGCATTTCAAATAGAAATTATATAGATTGGAATTTCAACTTTTTGGCCAATTTCAGAAAAGCTTACAACCAACAATTTTCTTAAGATTAAGAAATTTGTAAACAAAAAAATTATTGGTTTTAAAAATCTTCCAAAATATATATTTCTGACACATTATTTGAGTAAAATTAGAAAATTTAAAATTAATATAATTTGAAATAAACATTACTTATAGCATAAAAATGTAATATACAAGCATTTCTTAATGACATGTCCGGTTTTCTTTTATCTTTATTGACGTATTGATAAGTTCTGAGGTGATGACACCTAGTACAGATGATCAGAATTGACATAAATTTACAAAATCTAAGTGAATGAATTTTTTTTTTTTTTGAACTGCCTAATAATTTTTACAAATTAACATATTTTCAGCAATTATTTAATATTTTATTGACTTTTAGTTATGTTTGAAGATACTTTAGGAAATTTGGGTTTCTTTAGGTTCTTATCTCAAGTTTACTAACTTAAACAAAAAATTACTAATTAAAGTATGACCAAAACTAAAATAAATGCATAATAGAAATATTTAGTGAAATAGTAATTAAAAAAAATAAAACTTACTTTGAAATTTTGAAAGGATGATTTGCAAAAATGTCAATGATGAAACAGAAATGAATAATGAAAGTGAAAGAATTGCAGAGTGCCAGACAACTCTTAAATCATGTGACCTTTTAAAGGATATCATTTATCGCTTACCATAGTTAGAAATTGAGAACATTTATACACTAAAATTTATTTTAATTCTTTTAAAAAAATATTGGGTACAAATGACTTAAGAACTTTTTAATTTTGGATTCATAAATGTAGTTTTCACTTAATAACAATATCACCTCCCTGCCTTGAAGTAATGCAGAATTTTAAACGATTTTTAATGTTATAAATTATGTAATTAAAATTTAAAAAAAAAAAAAAATCCTTCTAAAAATTCATTAATCTTTGAAAAAAAAAAAAAATTCTTCTTAAAGACAATAATGTCCTTAATAAATCTTATTTATAAAAGCAATTATAAGTTTTCCTAATTAAATAGTATAATTTATTGCATTTTTTTATTTTACAATTCAGAGCAGATTTTTGGTGAATGGGGTAACTGTTTTACAAAAAAAAAAAAAAAAAATTAATTCATTTCTGAATAAAAGTTTCATTAAAATCTGACAATTATTTGATATTTGCAAGAATTTTCAAAACAATGTGTTTTTCAACAGAAAAAGCACAAAAATAAATAAATAATAATTGTAATTATTTTGTCAACCTCTGATGCAAAACAAGAATTTTAACCAAAATTTCGGACATGGTAGAAAGGATTAAAAAATTTCAAAAAATAATAAATACTTTGGTCTTTCCTCTTAATAATAAACATTTTGACAATAAAACTTTGTTTTTATTGAGTTTGGGGCCTTTTTTCATCCTGCTATGCTGTTTTCCCGCAAAAAAGTGGAGGTATGTGTGCATCTAATATGAGAGAGCCTTTCAAGTTCTGAAATAGATTACAATCAATGACTGATATCTGAAGTAATCTTTTACAGTTTGAATACACAACATCAAATTTTATTTAATTATTTATTTTTTTTAATGCTATATCCCTTCAGGATATACCCAATCATGACTCTCTATATATTTCTTTTCTTTATTATCTGTGAATTGCCATGCATTCTTCAGAAAGATAGTGGAGTAGTTTCCTCATTGCCTTTCTTACAGTTCAAAATTCAGAGTTTTCTTTCTCTTGAATTGGCTTCCAATCAATGCTAGAGTACAGTCTACCCTACTACTTAAACCTATAGATAGTGGTGGAGAAAAGAGATGCATGCCTTTCCAAAACATATTAGTCTCAAAGTGAATGTAACAGACTATCCTGGAATTTGTATTCAGCTCACATGGATATCCATTAAATCCATATCAAATTTATACTCATATTAATAATTATTTTTTTTTGATATGTTACAATACTAATGTATTTTTAAATCTATTTGTAATTATATGAATACCTATACAAATGAATGCATTAATTTATGCAACCATCAATTTATTATTTTATCTTACATTTCTGAATATTTATAGATGAAACTGCAAATCCTTAAAACTAGTAGGTTACTGCAACAACTGCACTAACTTCACAACACTCATTATGATTTTTACCTTCAAACACTTCCAAGAAATAAGGAGATAAAATACAATTCTCAGGCATTGCACCAGTTCTTATCACTGCCTACTACTACTACTATATGGAAGTCCATCCAAGCTTTCTTTCAACTAAGAACAATAACTAACAAATAAACCACACCAGCAGAGTTACTAGAATTGTCTTGACAGCACTGAATGTAATCCGCTAACCAATGAAATTCATTTTTCAATATTTGTACATAACAGAAAAAGCAGAGACTGATTCATGATGAAAACTGCTGTTGCCTTTAAAAAAATTATTTTAATAAAATGACTACCTGGCATATTCCTTCTATACAGATTATAATATCAAGCAGACATTTCTTTTGCATTTAAAATATTACAGTCAGTTATTTTGGTTATAATCTTAATATAAAATAAGATTGAATAATTCATTTGGAGTACAGACTTCTGTTTACGTCATTCCTTTTCCATTTCTCTCAGAAAGAATTTTAATATTCTTCTTCATATTTTCTCCATCTTAATTCTCATTTGACTTGAGCAACAATCAATGACTTTGTTTATAAGAGAGAACTCATTTTTTTTAACCTGTCCATCTTTGTGCCTAATGTTTTATTAAAATAAATGCTATATAAATTAAAAAAAAAAAAAAAAAACCAACAAAATTAATAGGTTCTTTCTTCTTCATAATGTGAATATGCAAAAACAAATTCCACTCAGTTCTGTTGAAGTTATGTTGGTTATTAAAAAAAAAGCATAACTACTTTGAGAAAAGTAAGAAATGTTTAAGTTAATAAAGGATTTATTTCATTTTTATAATTAAGAGATAAAAGAACTAAAAAGAATATGTAGCTGATAATTTTTAGTAAGGAAACAATTTTATAACAATTTTGTCATTTAAAACTAATAAAAAAATATACAAGCAAACTTTCTAAGGATAAAAGAAAATAACAGGATTATATTCTTTGTATTCAAATAGTACATTTGCTGGCTGGGGTATTTTAGCTTACATACTAACAGCCAAGTTTTACTATGCTATGATTATTTAGGACAGTAATCAAAGCTTTAACATAAGTTTTACTTTTCAATGTATTAGTTTTGTTTCTAATTAACTTCATTATGATAAGTTTGTCAAATAAATATCTTTAGAAATTATAATTTAATTACAACTTATTTTTTTTCAGTACATGTACATCCATCATATTAAATAAGAACATCCGCAATGTAATAAATTATAAGAACATCCGCAATGATAATAAATTATAAGAACATCCGCAATGATAATAAATTATAAGTTCCAAGTTGAGCTACATTAAACAGTTCTTCCATCAGGTTCAGTACGATTTATGCACTTTTGTTGAGAATAGTGGGCCACAATATCGACAATATTATTATATGATGTTATGTAATTGGCAGGCAGCAAATTAAACCATTCAGCCTAAGAAAAGCATTAGGAGCTACAACAGTAATTGTTGATCAATAGACAAAGAGGGAAAGTGGAGGTGGAATTATTTGTAGAAAATAGATAAAAGAGACAAAGAAAAATCAATTTATTACAATAAATGAAGGCAACATGCCAGCAGCCAAAATGAGCAACAGATTCTGTGTATGCTAAAATATGTATGTGCAAGTAAGCAGGCAAGAGTGCATATATATATATATATATATATATATCTATATATATATATATATATATATATAGATGCATGTATTTTGGTGAATGAATCACTGTATTAACAGATAAATTTCCAATAGAAAATAATGACCGAAATTGTTTGTTTCAATATAACAAACAATATCCTCAAAAATGATTTCATAAATATAACCTATTGATTTTAAATTATTGAAGACTAAAAGTGTGTGAACATGTGTTATAGAAGAGAGTGAATATAGAATGATATATAAGCACAAATATACAAGAATAAAAGTGTGTATGTACATATAACAATATATAATCAAGTACAGTAGAGTGTGCGTGTGTATTTAAACATATTCAAACATACACACTGATCATACATATTTGTACTGAAAGATATATTTTTGTGTGTAGACATGTATATAATTGCATGAAACAGATGTGAGAATGTAGAACACACATTCAAACATGAGAGCAAAAAAAAAAAAAAAAAAGAAAGAAAAAACTTGTATAGCAGACGCAAAACTCAATGAATGAAATAAATAAAAACCATTTTAAAAGTGGTGGAGGACAAAAGTATTGATTGTTCTGATAAGAAATCAGTTTTGCCATGTTTCTTTATTATTTTTTGTGAGGTTTAACATTTGAGATTAAATATCAATTGACTTCATAAATTTAGATTTTTATTTTCCTTTCACAATTCACTTCTTCAGTAATGTCATATTATCCTAATCATGTAACAATAAATAAATATATTTTATATACTCTCACACACACACACGTTAAGAGAGTACGGTAACAGATATTCAGAAAAAGCTTCTTCCTGATTTGTTCTATGTGAATATTTGATTAAATTATATACAAAAGTTTTGATTATAGTCAAGGAACACCTCAAGCAAAATTTTATGAAAGCAAAAGCCCATATCTATTTTGGTAAAAATTGGTATTTGTGTGTGAATTTTGGAAGAAATTCTTTGAGACTGGATTCTTTGATCTGATTCTGGAACTTTGCCATGAGACATTTCCCAACAGAAAAATTTATTTCCAATATCAATTTGTCTCATATCAGATATTTCTACCATGTTTTATAAGAGTGACTTTTCAAGATCCTCATCAAGCCAACTTTTTTTTTTTTTTTTTTTTCATCATTTCACCTCCAGGAAGGCAATAATGCCACTCAGATGCAAGAGGATTATTGGCAGTGAAAGAAAATGAGAAAATGTTAAGTGAGGAGAAAGATAAAAAGAACAGGATTCAGAAGATGCCAATTGTTGTTGCATTTAAATTTTTGAAGATTGTAGTTGTAACTAAGAAGCCAGAAGAGAAGCGTTAAACAAGAAAGTATTAAAATAAAACTGACAGTTACATTTAGCTATTTCAACAGTAGTTCAGACCTAGTTGCCACTATAATACCACACTTAAATTCATGAGGTCAGAGTACAAAAGAGGAAAGCTCATTAGAACAATTGCAAAATATTTATAGGAAAGACAGAGAACTTATATTATGGCAGTGGAAAAGTGACTGAAGCTGAGACACCATGCCGGGACCGATAACATTATAGACCCTTCTTTGGATTGTGTATGTGAGTGAGAGGGAGAGAGAGAGAGAGCAGGAGCACCAAACCAGATATTGCAGCAATATTCAATGCTTGGACGAATGATGGATTTATAAATGTGCAAGATGGATTCTGCCAAGAAAAAATATCTGGCATGACACAGTGAATCAACTTTCCTAGCAGCAGATCTAGCAATTGATTTCACTTCATGTCAGTGAAAAAGATGAAACCAAGAAGGCTCAATGTGTTGCTCTCCTGGATGCAAGGCAAAAAATAGTTCTCTATGACTAAAAAAGATAGTTTTGCTTTAGAGGTAGTAAATTTACAAGCTATTTCTTGCCCTAGTTAACAACAGATTGAAGGTCATTTTTTTTTTTAAGATCAACTACCAGTTTTACTTTATTGAAACTATTGGACTTACTATTAAGACAAGTAAATAGTTGTGTCATCAATATAGTCAGAGTTGGGAACTGATGCCATTCATAACATAATTCTACTGCACTTCTGTCAAAATGAGAGTGAAAATGCTGTTACATTTCTTAGTCTGTCAAATCACAAGCTGCACCTTAGAATAAACAAATAAATTCTCATCCTTTCAGCATTATCCTGACAGTGAAAATAACTAGTAAACACATGTTAATCAAATTGCATAATTTTTCTGGAACAGAATCAAGAGGGCTGTATATGCATATAATGTATTTTATTTAGTTCACTAAAACAGTAATTGAATACTGTCTAACAAAAAGAAATTTTAAATATCAAAGGAAGCAGTTTAAGAAGAAAATTTTTATATTTTTAGTATGAATTGAAATCAGCTGAAAACTTTCAAAATATATTAAGAAAAAACATTTTTAATGTCATCTTTTCTAAGCATTTTTATTTCTCAGAGTTGCAAGCAATAAAATCATTATTTAGAAATTACAGAGATCTCAAACAGAAAAAGGGAATAATAAAATGTTTTGGATATTTCATAATGGTCTCTTTCCTTAGTATAAAATAGAAGTTAGAACTTAAAAAAAAAATGTTAATACACAATTGCAATACTGTAAGATTTACCTGAACTTGGCCTTTCAAGTTATTTTCCTTCCTTTATAATTATTATCATCATCATTTATTTATAGTTCATTACAATCTAAATAGTGTCAAAAACTAAATATTGAAAAACATCTAAAATGTATTTAAGATGTGTTTAATTTTCAAAACTAACTTTGCAGATTAAAAAAAAAAAAAAAAGAAAAAAAGATCAACTTGTGTTTTACCTTCACATTCTATAATAATGACTCAGTTATATGAGTGCTACTTAAAGCCACTGGTCACTAACATTCTTTTTAAGTGACTGCATGGTTATTACTTGTAACAAATTATACTTCTGAAAACAGAAAATTGTTGACTTATTTTTTATTTTAGATTTTGCATGCACAATCCTGAATTATTTAGAAACAGGTTACTATCTTGGATTTAATTTTTAACAAGAGGCCAACATAAGAAAATTTAAAAAATATTTTCTAACCTTAGCTCCCCAGTAAAAGTAAGATTAGTAAGATTTTGAAAGACAACAAATTTTAATTGAAGAAATCCAGAATGACTAGATGCTTACATAGTTAAATCATGTTACTGATCTTGCCTTTCTTGGATTGTATGTCAAATCCTTATATTTAAAACCTTATTATATAGGAGCAATAAAAGGCACTGGAAATTGTAGAAGAAATTAATGACATGCTTTTAATCACTGGTATGATAAAGTTGATTCAGTTTCCTCTAAATTTGTTTACATTCTGTATGTAGGTACTTGAATAAATATAAACATTAGTAAGACTTGAAAACATGCCGGACTTAATTATATTGAAACAAAACAAATAATTGCAAAGAAATCATGAGAAGTAAAACCATGTTGGCTACATAACCTGACAGGTGTATAAAGCCAAATTGACAAGCTGTTGTGGTAAATATTTATTTATTAACCCAAAACTGCTGGCTTAGTATTGAACCATTTGAATTTTGATAAGTGTTGTATGCAATGAGTTAAAGACTTAAGTCTTTCATGAACTTGTAAAATCTATAATACCCAAATATAAACTTCTGATAATAATAATAATATTAATCACTAGTACAATAAAAATTACTGATCAGTTTTAAACAGTGATGTTAAAAAAAAAAAAAAAAAATCACTATTTGATACAACTTTCAACTTGCCTATTTCAGAACAATGAGCCTGCTTCCAATAAAATCTATTAATCTCAGATAAATGTTCACATTTCTAACATGTATAATTTAAATGTGGCTCCACAGAAGGATACTGAGAATTCCATGGATGGAATGAGAAAGCAGTGAGGAAGTCAGAGACAATGGCAACAAATAAAACACTTATGCACAGAATCAGGAAGAGACAGCTGAAATTCCTTAAATACAAAATGAGGACAGAGGGTTTGGAACACTTAACCCTCACAGGGCATATTGAGAGCAAGAGAGATAGGGAAAGGCAGGAAGCCACCTAGCCAACAAGCTTGTGTGAATGGATGGGAGCCTTAGAAAAGGTAGAAAAACTGCTAAGAGAAAGAAAGGATAGGAAGTTTTGGAGAGCCATGATTGCCCATGTCCTGAAGAGACACAGCACATAGAAGTGCTGATAGTCTTGTTGAGTTTGTTGTTAGGTGGAGGCATTTGCTATCGTGCAATGATGAATCTGATTAGTCTCACTGAATGACCCATGTATGTGACTACATGCTAAAAGTGACTCAGTTTAAAAAATATTACAATAATATACTGATTAATGAAAAATATAGCAGCATATCAATACTGGTCTTGTCTAAAAAAATATTTATAGATTAAATATCAGTTTCCAATATTAGTAATAAATGTTAGTCTTCAGTATTATGATGATCATGTTTCAAACTGAACTGCTCAGTTATTTGGCATTTATTTAATCTATCTAATGATAATAAAAATAACAAGCACTTCCATGAAATAGCTATGCATTCATTAAGGAAAAGAAAGTGTTTTTTTTTGTGTTTTTTTTAAAAATGCCATTACACATTTTAACAGCAAAAAATACTTTAAAAAAACACCTTATGATTGACAAGACAATTAAAATGCAACAGTTTATTTTTTTTTAATCTCTGAAAAGAAATTCAGGAAATAAAAAAAAAAAAGAAAGCCTCCAATGATGACAAGGAGACAAGTTTCCTTCCACTGATTAAATCAGCTATGAACTGCCAATAAATTCATTGGCTCTCAGTAATTCCAAATTCCACTAAAGACCATTTTTCAAAATAAAAACAGAGAACAGTTAAATTTCCCTGATAAAATCTCTTGCAGTAAATCTTGACATTTATAATGCTAAGGGTTGGCTTTGGTCTACTTACCAAACATTGCTGGCATGTATCTATATTATACAGGGTGTGGCAAAAATACCTCCCACAAGTAGAGACTAGGTTCGATGTTGCTCAACTTTGATGATTGTATGGAAACTGGTGTTTTGACCATAAATAAAAAAAACAGAAGTATTTAAAAATATCTAAAATTTATTGCCTCTTTAAACAACTATATTAAAAATATAACCTGTGTTTAAGCTGAAATACAGTCCAATTGATTGTGAACAAAAATCCTTATGGATCTAATTATCTATATTGACGAATACTTTTGAGTTTCCTCAATTGTTTGATGATGCATTTCATTCTATGTATATTTATTATATAAACAAACCACACAAATAACAGCTTGATCATTTTAGTTAAAGACTCACACAATCTTCATTTTTTTTTTTTTTTATTTCTTCAAAATCTATATGAGACTGATGCAACAGTGTTTCAGATCCCTTAAAAAGGAGTAAGTGGTACTATTTTCAGCTAAAGATGAGTACTAAAGCACAAAAGGGTCTAATTACTCAATTAAGAACACTCTTACCGAATGTTTTTGAAGAAATGAAAATAACCAGACAAGAGATCCAATTTCTTGATTCCTGTACTTGTAAAATCAGCAATATTTAAGAAAACAAAGTAATGAAGCATGAAACACAAATTTCACCAAGTAAACCTTGATATATACATAACTCATAAAATTTTAAAAATATAAATGATAAACAAAAATCTGTAAAACAGTTATTTAAATAGCAATTAAAATAGTGCAAAAAAAAAAAAAAAAAAACACTGTAATTTATGCTTCCTGCCAGGATTCTCAAATACAATTCTTTAGGTAATCATAAATGTAAATATAACCACCTCTGAAAATCTATGCACTTGCAAAGCAAGTCAAAGAAAGTGACAATGGCAGGCAATGACCAATCTCTGATCACATGTTACATCAACTAGACTGCCATATTTACATAAACCTGCAATATAGAGCAGGATGAATATGCAATGCAATCTCAAGTCATCTTTAAACGGAATAAACCAGCAAAGATGCAAAGATAGATAAGTTTATTACTGTGATCAATGTTGGATGTTGAGACAATTTAAATGTAAATGATTGTAGGAATATACAAAATCTCAAACTTATTCACTAATTTAAAACAAATAATTCTAATCAATATTAAAAATACTGAATTATTGCTATTTCCAGTACCTATTGAATTGTAGCATTTACAAGGATTATACTATAATGTAGTACTATTAACAGGTCCTCGTATCTCAATAATGTTAATATAGAAAAATATTTTTGATAATTCCTGTTATATACATATAAATTAAATTTCTACTCCATTTGTAAATGTGAAATGGTTGTACCAGAAAGCAAATTTATTGCTTTCAATATAATAGCATGGCTACCTGGTGTTGCCTGTGTATTATATCAAAATAATACCAGTAATTTACAAATTCATGATGAATTATTTTAATAATAATAATATTTAAAACCTGATGTCATTTAGCTTATTATAACAATATTCATTACAATTTAATTATTTTTTGTCACTATTCTATATCTCTTGTGTATATTAATCTGACTTAATCTCCAAAACAACATTAGAACCATATATATTTTGATTCAGCAGGAAGGTTTTCATGTTATTTCTATACTCTTTATATAGGTGAAGATATTTGCAAATTAAAGTATGATTTTTATTTTAATTCAATAACTTGGATGTTTTTAAAATATTTCTATGGTTAATAAGAGCATAATGCCATGCTCTGAATTGATAAAAAGTGGAAATTTGCGTTTCTAAGGAAAGAGAGCATATTGTTTATGTTGTAACCTAAGGAAGGTTACTGAATAGAATAATCAAACAAAGGTTGGTAATCAAAGATAATGCTTAGGACACAAACAAGATTCACCAGCGGCACGTAGAAGAATTAGTCAACCACTAGAAGTCAGTCAAGTGAATTCCACAATGAATCTCCAACTGCAGACCAACATACAGTATTTACTACTGTATTTATGTGAATGGGAACATACCCAATATCATCCGTAGGTATGCTACAACAGTTTATGATTAGAAAATGTTTATAATTTAAAAAAATAAATAAGCTCTTTATTAAATAAAATGACTGCCCATATATTCTTTTAATCTTTTCATTTAAATTTTTTGACACTATTTAAAAAAATAATTTAATAACATTGAGCTTAAATTGGAAATGCTAAAATATTGGCATATTTTTCTAATGCTATTATGTACATTTTAAACTTACAAATATCTTCAGTTATATAAATAGGACAGGAAAATTGTTCATCATAAACCTTCCTTCAAACATCCCAATTCAAAATAAAAATGATTTTAAGGGATTAAATAGTTCGAGTTTGGGAAGTTTAAACTAGACACAGGCAAATTCCCTTTAATACAGAATAGGTTAGGTGTGTAAAAGTTCAGTGCTAAAAACTATAGACTGAATATACAATTGAAAAATGTTTTTTTTGCTGGGAACTTTTACACATGTTTAATATTTGATATACTTTAACTAGTAACCTGCTATGTGAAATATTTCATAAGAAAAAAAAAGGTACAGCACATTCAGTACAAAGACTAAGTCAAAAGTCAGTAATTCAAAGACTTAATAAATCATAAAAAAGATTGTCAAATATACTTTCATGTCATGAAAATCAAACCAAATTCAAAGAACAAACCACTTATTTTTTATAAATCAAAAAAAGATTGTCCAAATATTACAACTATAAATATATATAGTTGCAAATATACAACTATAAATATATATATAGTTGCAAATATTATGGTAAATATATATATAGTTGAAAATCAAAACCAATATATAGTTGTCTCATATATATAGGAACTCTTCAAATATTACAACTATAAATAAACCAGTTGCAAATATTATAAAAACTATAAATATATATATAGTTGCAAATATTACAACTATATATATAGTTGCAATATATATATATAGTTGCAAATATTACAACTATAAATATATATATAGTTGCAAATATTACAACTATAAATATATAGTTGCAAATATTACAACTATAAATATATATATAGTTGCAAATATTACAACTATAAATATATATATAGTTGCAAATTTACAACTATAAATATATATATAGTTGCAACTATATATATATAGTTGCAAATAATTATATATATATATATAGTTGCAAATATTACTATATATATATATATATATTGTTGCAAATATTATAACTATATATATATATATATAGTTGCAAATATTACAACTATATATATATATATTGTTGCAAATATTACAACTATATATATATATATATTAGTTGCAAATATTACAACTATATATATAGTTGCAAATATTACAACTATATATATATATAGTTGCAAATATTACTAACTATTACAACTATATATATATATAGTTGCAAATACAATATATATAGTTGCAACATACAACTATATATATAGTTGCAACATTAACTATATATATAGTTGCAAATAAATATATATATAGTTGCAAATATATAGTTATAGTTGCAAATATTACAACTATATATATATATATATATATATATATATATATATATATATAGTTGCAAATATTACAACTATATATATATATATATATATATATATATATAGTTGCAAATATTACAACTATATATATATCACACACTAGCCTTTATCACATTTTTGTAAGAAAATGAGGATTGATTTTAAATCATTGTTATAATGTGTAGAGAAAAATGATGCACTTCAATATTGCTTGATGATCTTGCCAATGTGACCTTCATCTTCTAGATTTCTCCTATATTTTTAATAGGAGTCATTCACTTGTTCAAATTTAATTTAAGGAAAAAAAATTTCAATGGGAGGTTTGATCAAAATGAAATATACTCATCCAAGTTCTACACTTTTTGAAGGGCCGAATACAAAGACCTGGTGCACTATGTGCCACAAGGTCCCCAAATGAGCTTCTGCAGGTTTTTGAATTCAGAATTGTCCTTCTCCTAGACCAGTTGCCATCCAAAGATATAGAACCCAGTCTGTCATGCTATTTACCCATAACTGGAGAGAGAAGAAGAGGATTCATACCTTTCCTGAGAGTATTAGCACGTAAGTTTAATGGATTCAACTGGAATCCGAACTCGGCTCTGATTCCTCAATCCCAGCTGCTATCCACTACTCTACCGTGCATCCTCTCTTTCTCCCTATATATATATATATATATATATATATATATATATATATATATATATGATAGATGAATGTATGTTTTTTGTTTTGTTAGTAGAGGTAGAGATTGAGAAGGTAGGGGAAAAGTGATGAATCATCAGAGAGTTGTTGTCAGTGGTGACAAAGAAAACTGGGCGATGACAGGTCAATGACAGTCAAATGGTAGTGGAGACCAATTATTATATGTAGGAGAAAGTCATTGAACCCAAGTAATCAGTTAATTGGCTTTCTGCAAAGAGAGTATGGGTGGAGAGTTGTTAAAGAATTCTTATAAATAAATTATCATGCACAGGCCATAAAAAATTTTAACATTTTTAATACATGATCATAGGAAGATAAAAGATACTTGATGGGGGATGGGATGACAAAAATCTATAAAGGCAAACTTGCTGTTCCTAATAAATTGTGTGTGTGTGTGTGCGCGCGCGTATGCCAGAGTGGTTAGAATGTCCGTTTTCTGACCATGAGATATGGGTTTGAATATTATAGTTGATTTGTAAGGTGACTTCCTGAGGTGATCAGTGTGCGGCACTATAGGAAAGTACCTGAAAACAAACAACCAGTTAACCCAAGCTTTGTGGGTGAAACTGGGTAAACAAAACTGTTCTAAAGCTGTTGATGCTTGTACTAGCACAAAATCACAAGGGTTTGAACATACTGGCCTTGTTCAAATTGTTGATCATGTCAGATTATGTGCACTTTCCCCAGAAACAGTAACTAATGTGTGCAAAGCATGAATCACAGGTGTGCTCTGTGAGTATTGAACAAACACAAATGTGTCTGAGCAAGTGTCAACAGAGATTGGCTAATTGCCCTATCAAACAGGTGATATTGGAAATGCCTAGCTGTTCATTATATATATTACACATACACACAATATAACTGCTTTTAATGACAAGGTCTATCTATATTTTAAAAAAAAGAAAAAAGAAAAAAAGAAAAAAAAAAGAAAAAAAAAAAAAAAAAGAAAAAAAAGTGCTCCCTACACAATTCAAAAAAATTGAAAGTGTAGAGCTAGTTAATATTTAAAATATTACAAACACTGACCTTTTCTGAAACCATGGTAACAGAAATGTTAGTGATTGTAATTATATATATATATAAATACACACACACACACTAATAATAATACTTGGTTGGTAAAAGACCTCAGATAGCACAATTTGCAAGTATATCAAAACAAATTGGTATCCAAGGAAAAAAATTGGAAAAAATATAACTAGATACATCCGAACAGGGTAAAAAAAAAAAAAATCATCCAGTGCCTTAAGTTTCCAGTCCAGAGAAAAAAGCCCCAAGTGAGTAACAAAGCTAAAATGTAGAGTGCTCAATACACTAAGTAGAGTAAAGATAAATAAAATAAATTCTAAGGAGCCAGGAACTAGGATAGTTCCTGGTTCTTTAGAGCATATATATATATATATAAAAAACAGAAAGGGAAATGCTAAATTTCTAATTAGTTGTGACAGGTGCAAGTATGTTTTCAAACAAGTAATTTATATTAAAATAAAATTTAAAAAAACATGAAAGTTACATTTGGTAGTACACCACAGTTTGGTATCAAATAATTGAAAGGTAATAAATGTGTGTGAAGTTTTCCTTCCAGGTAACAGCAGGTTGGTGAGTTTGGTTACAAGCTCATTATCACTTGATTTTAAAGTAACAATCTTTTTAAATTACTGATCTTTTATTTAAGAAACCTGAAATATATCAAACTAAAAGATCAAAGTTTCTTTTGAAATCCTTTGTAATCAGAATACCACAGTCTGCAATTGTTCATCTGTTATTTCACATCCAATCTGGTACCATGGGAAACATTATTGGATATATGTTAATCAGAAATTCCACCTGTATTGCATTTGCTATCATGCTGAAACACTAGTTCTCATTTGATTACTGAAGTTAAGCAGTATTGAACCTGTACTTAGAGTGACTGCTTGGGGACATCAGGTACTGTAGGTGAAAACTGTACAAATCCAGTTGGACATGGGACTAACAATTTCATCCTGTAAAACCTTACTTTCTATAGAAACCACAGAAGCAATGCCTAGTTGTTGAAAGCTCTGGCCCCATACACCTCACTGAAGTCTATGGGACCAAAGGAGGGGGATCATTTGTTAACAATTTACACACATTAGCATTTATAAACACAAAGTCTTCCCCCACCTGGCTTCACTGGATAGAGTGTCTAAAGTTCTACACATATTTATGTTCAGCTGTCACAAGAGCTAACACAATTTTGTTTTTTGTGTCTTTTTGAATGTTCTGAATTAATGAAAAATTTTCTTTCAGAACAAAAAAATGAAGATTTTTATTGGATAACACATCCAACAACAAAACTTAATTATAATAAATGAAATATGAAAAAGAATGAAAATGGTACTTGTCAGGATTAACTACAGAATAGTAAGTAAAATGTGTTGATAAAGATCATCTTTTGCATACAAATTCATTTATCCATAAAGATATTTATTTCATGAAATAATTATATCACTAAGGCCTTGACAACCTTTTGTAAAATGGATTTGACAAAAAAAAAAACACTGGGTCAGATTTTCATATATTTTCCATACAAGAACCAACATGTTTATAGCACTCCTTGATCTTCTGAACTCTTCCTTCAATTGAATGGCTAAAATAAAATATTTACAATTCTTATCAAAACCAATAAAACTTTAATGACCATTTTTCCCCCTCTTCAATTTGCTCTTAAGACAACAGGGATAGAAACTTGGTTCAGAAGACAAAATTCAGCCCCAATCATAACACACTATATAGTGCTATAAAATACTCCAAAAATGAGTTAAATAATTTCATCAAAATTGAACTGTTCCTTTTCATTCTTCAAATTAAAATTTTAAGATATATATATATATATATATATATATATATATATATATATATATATATATATATCTACACACACACACATGTACATATACAAGATACATTTGAAAAATAAAGGACAGAAAGGTCTAAATTGACCAAAGTTAAAACATTGTGAACACTGTAAATACAAATCAACAGTGAGTATGCAATACTTTTTGTAATAGACAGAACAACCTTAATATTGGACATATATACATGTAACATCACAAGGAAAATAATTATCACCATTAAACAGTGTGAAAACAGAGAAACTTGGTGTAATAAGATTTTTGTATGACAAGGGCAAAAATCTAGTGGAAATTCTACATGAACATGTTGCTGCATATGGCAAATATTTAATGAGGAGAAAGCAATGTTGTTCATTCACTGGGGAGGTGTATGGATTTGCAGGATGAGATTTGTATAGGCCAGCCATGTTCATCAATAATAGAAAACATGTACTGATGCTTTGATTCAAGGTGGTAAACAGCAAACTTTGTGATATGCATGTGGAACTTGATCATCCAACTCATCCATGAAATTGTCCACAAAAAGTTGGCATATCAAAGTTTCATCTCATTAAATATGAAAAAAACAACTGAAGAACCTATGTTCCAGTACATGGACATTTTTTTTTTCATCTTTTAAAACAGTATAGGAAAGCTGATGCAGATTTTCTGGAGCACATGATCAAGAGTGATAAAAGCTGGGTGAATGATATTAGCCGAGAGACAAAGATTGATTCCATAATCTGAAAGCATTAATCATCAATGAACCTCACCACTCAATTTCAAGATTCAACAAAGAATTTGATGTGAAATTGTTTCCAGGATGCAAAAGGTATGTTGCAAATGGACTTAATGCTGTATGGTCAGATAGTGAACATAAGATGAAACACCAAACAGATTGTGGGAAACTATTTAGCCAAAAAAGACTGGGAAGAGGGGGCAGGTTTGTCAAAAGATGTCATTTTGCAGTATGACAATGCCACCCCACATATGGCCACCCTGACAAAGTATGGACCAAATGATATGATTTTGATATACAGGAATCACTTGATTAGTGCAGCTAATGTGTACATCGGTAACTATAAAAAAATTAAAAAAAAAAAAAAAAAAAAAAAAAAAAAAAATCAATTTTCAATTACTATGGTTAAACTAAAAAAATGTTTTACTGCACTAATCAAGCATTATGTATGCACAAATTGAATTTTGGCATATAAAAATGTTAGTACACTAATCGAAAACACATTAATTGAATGCACATTAATCAAGGGATGCCTGTATTACTGTATAATCCAAATTTGTATTTTTCTGATTATCATCTGTTTAAGTCTCTCAAATGACATTTATTCAAAAAGTGGTTCCAGACAAATAGCAATGCTGTTGCAGAGGTGCAGTAGTGGCTTCAGTTGCTTGATGCTAAGCTCTTCAAAGAGGATATTTATGTGTTTGTGCACTGACTGGAGAAGTGCATCAATTTTGGATACATAACATAAAAATGCTGGTAACATATGCACAATATTTTTATTTGTAATGTAATAAATGTTGAATTTGAAGATGTTTATATTTTACTATTTAGATGACAGATATAGGGAATATATAAACTTTATGAATAACAAATAGAAAAAAAAATCTGTAATTCAGGGTATTCATCCTTTGAAAAATGAATTTTTTTTTTTTTTAATAATGTTCATTTGTTTGTCAGACTATCTTCAATTTTGATGTAAATGAATTGTAATCATCAATTAGTTAACCAAGAACTTTTATAACATTTTCATACATCTAATTAGTTGGTTAATGTGTACAAATTAAGAAAAATTAACCATTTATTTTTTTCATATTTTTCTTGCTGTCAATATGAAAACATAAAAACAATATAAAAAATATACATTAAAAAGGATAAAAGACCCCATGCAACAAATCCTGACAATTAAAAAAACCCAAAAAACAATCCACTATATGCAAACATAGGGATAATGAAAAATAAAAGAAATTTAAACTTAGATAATCTATTCAAATCCAACTAACTTGAAACCTAGCTATAGAACATATCATAAATGACTTATTCAGATTTTACTAACATAGCCCATAATCTTAACAAAAGAGAGAGATGAACTATTCAACCAACATGGTTGTGGTGTAATACACATCTCTCATATAAGTGAAGTCCTTGACAAGTTTACATCTTTACGCACAACCTTAACGTGAACTTATTTGCCGTACCAAATGACCCTAATAATTAATTATCCTGAATGATATACTGACGAGAACAAAGCAGTCTTTTAAC